>CM033715.1:75898867-76116154 GCA_019671005.1 Hibiscus mutabilis | reverse complement strand
TGTGAATGAAAACAAATTTCGTTAAGAACTTCCCGAGCTTCAGGATTTTAAACACATAGCAGTTTCATTGTAAATTATCAGCGAAAACAGTTAATGACAGGTCAAACACAAAAATCATGAACGAAATCAATTTTTATTCGAGTATGCTGCAGCATATGCGACAGTAAAAGACAATGTTCCATTGAGTTCATGTAGTAAGATCTCCATAACAGCTCAAAGCCTCAATCACAGAAATCATGAACGAAATCGATTTCTAGTTAAGAATTCTGCAGCGTATGCAACAGTAAAAGATAGTGTTCCATTACGTTCATATACTAAGATCACCATAACTGCTCAAAGCCTCGAACACAAAAATCATGAACAAAATCGATTTCTATTCAAGTATTCTGCAGCATAGGCAACAGTAGAAGACAATGTTGCATTAAGTTCATGTAGTGAGATCTCCAGAACAGCTCAAAGCCTCGAACACGAAAATCATGAACAAAATCGATTTCTATTCAAGTATTCTGCAACATATGCAACAGTAAAAGACAATGTTCCATTAAGTTCATATACTAAGATCGCCATAACAGCTCAAAGCCTCAAACACGAAAATCATGAACGAAATCGATTTCTAGTTAAGTTTTTGGCAGCAAATGCAATAGTAAAAGACAATGTTGATTGAGTTCATAGATTAAGAAGACCAAAGGCAAACTAAATTAAAACAACCCATCAAATGACATTGAAGAACTGCAAAAATTTCTGGGAACATTATAAAACAAGAACCAAAAAGCCATTAAAACTCCTTATCCAAAGCATTCATGTCTTTAACCACACAGCAAAAAAAAACAAAACAAATAAACGTACATTGTTGAAATAAAAGCAAGCAAGCAAGCAAAGAACTTTAACTTACAAGAAGCACAATGGGAATCAAAACAAAACAAAAAAATTGTTGTCCAATGAAAATCGTGGGAAGAACCCCGAATCAGAAAATTGAAACACCCAGCAACTCAGAACGAAAATGCTGCAGATCTCAGATTTGAGAGATACAAAAAGCAACTTGATTTCAGACCCCCCCCCCCTAAACACAAAATAAACATGGGATTTTCTTATTGAGTGTAACGACACACGACATCCAGCAAAATCACCAATAAATTAGAAATTATTACAGCTTTTTGCGTCTTTTTTGGTTCAGGAACTTTACAGTAGATGTTAGCTGGGTTTTTTAGGACAAGAAGGGTCCACACCAATAAAGGAGAACATTAAACTCTTACTGTCTTCTAACTGAAGATTTGTTGGAACAAATCAATGAGTTCAGTTTGATTGTTGATTTCAGTGTTAATTCACTAAATGAATCTAAAAAATTAGATATATACTGAACTTAATCAAAGTGTAGTGATAATCTGAAATACTGAATTTAAATTGTGTTTTTTTGCTTTCAATTATATAATGAATTTTAATTAAATACATAAATATTTATATTACAAGTAATATCAAATTCCAGTTTTCAAATTCATATCTTTATAAAGAGAATAAAAACTATACATGGTTTAACTTTCAATCTTTCATTGTCACTTTTGATAAAGTTATTTGATTAATAAAAATACAAAAAACACAAAAATTCAAAATTTGAATAGGCTTTAATTAATATTAATACGAAAAACATGACATCAACACACAAAATGTCACAAGACAAGTTTAATGTGAGTAGAAGTACACAAATACACCAATTGTCAAGTCTAGCGGTCGAGGAACCCGAGATCCAGGCCAAACAATACCAGAGATTGATGAAATTGATCTGTTACCACCGAAATGTGAGTTTCTGAAGGGTGATACATATACATATACATATGCGTGCATGTATATATGTCAGAAGGTCAGTTAGGAGCATCGATGCTTCTATATCTGACAATCTCAACTCCGAGGTAATCGAGAGAACCCAGAACAGCAACATGAGGCTTCCCAACTTCCACACAAACAGCAGATACCTGAGAGTGATTTGAGAAGATTTTTGATGCGATCATTTGAGCTACTGATTCCAGAAGATTCTGAGATTGCCCTTCCATTACTTCCTTCACTATGCTATATTATATAAGTTGCCAAAAATCAATTTTTATCAAAGAATAAGCTAAACGATCCATCCAATGTTTTATAATATCTTTGGTTACTCACCGGTAAATAGCAGTGTAACTAATGGTATTGGATAAGTTGTCGGAATTACCGTCACTCCGAAGATCCATCCGGGCATCTACATCGATCAAGAACTTCTGACCCAGTGTTTTTTCTTCAGGCTTTACCCCATGGAAACCATGAAATTTCAAGCCCCTCAATACAAGTTTGTCTCCTGTTACATGACAATGACATTCTCTATTAGCTATTATGCTTCAGGGTCTGAAAAGATAACAAGCAACCAAAACATCGAATAAATTACGCAGACCTTTTAGCTTTTTCACCCTAAACAACACTAAGGCAGGCATCGAATTTCATTTCGAACGAAAGAACCTCTATAAACTATGTATTTGAATATATACGCACGAACAAGATATTATCTAACACTCACACCCGAATCCGATTAAATTACCCTCTAAATCTCACAATCAATGTGGCACAGAAGGGAACAGAACGCTTGCTCATACAATACTACACTGATCATGCATCATCGTATTTAAGTAAAATGCAAACAGAAAGTTCCGGGTTGAGTTTGCTAGTATTAATTTGGGAAATGGAATTTCATGGAAAACAATTCTAAGTTCTTCTATATCAGTAGTCCAAATCAAAACATCTGGGCACTCTAATTCCAACACCATGATCTTCTAAAGACGTACCCACTAAATGGACCTCAATCTAACTTACCCATGAATTAAAAGGGAAGAGATTTTAGCTGCAAACACAAGGTGAGCCAACAAGAAAGAAAAGATTACGCATTTCAACTGCTAAAGCACAAATCATTGGATTATTCAACCAAACCAAATCTCTTAAAACCCATAAAGAAACTAGACCCGTTTGTTTAGGAGGAAAGGAAAAAAAGGAGTTACCACAGCTGGGTGCAGCCATTGCAGTGTAGCTGTTTCCAGAACGTGAAATTGCAGAAAATGGGAAACAGAAAGTAACGGAGAATCGCTGAGCCACTTAATGGGCTTCAGTTTTTAACTTCTATGGCTGAAATTAACATTTCAATTCAGTAAAAAGGAAGGAGAAAACATTATTTGTTGAGAGTAGGATCTGAACCCACGCCCTTTCGGACTAGAACCTTAATCTAGCGCCTTAGACCAACTTGGCCATCTCAACTTTTGTTAAGCGCTTTCATTTACTTATATAAAAAGAAGAGGTTTTGTTTTAAGATGATCCCAAACAAGTATTTTGAAGAATAAGAGTTTGTGCCCCATTATTACGGTTTAGGAGCTTCAGGGCAAAGCAACCATCAGATTCGGTTAGCCCCTCACACTTCTTGCTCTAACTATTTATTATAAGGAAAACTACATAAATAGTATCTCACTTATTCCTGCGTTATTATTTTGGTACCCAACTATTATTTTTAAAAAAATAATACTCAACGTTACGTTTTTATTCTATTTTGATATATTCACCATTTTAAATTAATGGAAATGGTGATTTAGCTTGAGTTAATAACAGTTTTAGTCTAAAAACTTATACAATCTATCAATTTAGTTTAAGAATCTATTAATTTAAATATTATTTTAATTTTTAGATTAAAATTGTAAATTCCTCATTTTTCTTCTTCTTCCAATCGAACATATTTTTGGGTTTTGGGTTTAAAAAACATGATAATGTCAATCAAAACTTTAGGATTTAGAGATTAATGAGAGGCTAATGCGGGGTCCATTGGAAGACTCAAACTCCACGATCGGGATATCAGCAAGAATACGAAGGGTGGAAAAGGGATGGGATAAAATGAGATCAAAGTTTTGCAAATCTCTCTCGACGAGAATATATATAAGTGTTTTGGACTAAATTGATAATACATATAAGTGTTTTGGACTAAAATTATGATTATACCAAGTCACATCATCATCTTCGTTATTTCTAAAGTCGGGTACCAAAACATAACAAAAATATAAGGTTAGGTACTATTTTACTAAAAAATAATAATTTAAGTACCAAAACAGTAACACGAGAATAGGTGGGTACCATTCATGTACTTTTCCCTTATTATAAATATGATTAGTGCCAAATGAGAATTACAAGTGTCGTATTTAAGCCTTTTGATTTCAATAAAGCACAAAAATGCTAATAGTGTGATGATAAGTATTGATGTTTATCTTCTGTGATATTTTGTGTGTGAGTTACAATCTCCCAAACTCCTTAATCTTTTTAACTCGTATCTTAATATATAATTTATACTTAAAATAAATTGTTAATATAAATAATAAACTAATCCTCCGCTTATTTTTATGCGTTGGGAATTATCTAAATTATAAAGTAATATAATTCTAGATTTTTCTTTTAATATCTTAGCCATTTTCTTTGGACGAGATTTTTAATCCAAATTTAATAAAATATTATCAGCAAAAATAAGTCATTAGGTTTGAAATGGGTACTGCTGATTTTCGATTTATTTTTAAGAATTTGAATATTTTATATTCGATTGATAGGATAATTTTACAATAAATGACATGTAGCTCAATGTATCACTATCTATATGTACGGCAATGCACTATTAATTATTTTAATTAGTTTTGAAATATTAAGGACCGAAAGTGTTATTCTTCCCTTTAAGAATAAAATCTTAAAAAATAATTTTTATATTACTTTTTCAAATTTTCTTTTATTTTTAATTAAAAAATAATTAAAACTTTTATTATCATAATAATTCCTACATTCACTTTAATTTAAGGGTAAAGTTTACAAATGGTCACTAAATTTTGATTAATTATTCAATTTGATAACCAAACTTCCAATTGTTTCAATGTTACCATTAAACTTTTAGTTTTGTTTTAATTTGGCTACTGACCCGTTAACAACTGTTAAAAGAGTGACGTGACTGTTAAAATATTTTGTATAATAACACATTTATTCTTCCACGTTTACCTATTCAAACATTTTAGTCATAATTTAGAAAGAAATAATAAATTTAACTATCGTTATTTCAATTTGACCCTATTTTTAATTAGAGATAATTTAATTCTTTATTTTGATCCTTTAATTATAACTAATATTATATTGTCCCTCGCAATTCTAACCATACTCAATTCATCCTTTAAAATTTAGTGAACCATAATTGGCATAATATTTTCAGAATATCTTGACGTCAACCGAAAACAAATAAAATTTCAATATCTAAGCAACCGTTTAAGAAAATTAAATCGACCCATTGGTTAACAACAGGAAAACGGAAAACCCATTCTTAATTTTGCAGAATCAAGATAAATTAATAGCAAAACGAATCCCTAATTGACAAAATACATAAACGATAATCAGAGGAAAATAAAAGGAACCTTACTTAAGGTTTTTGAAAATTAAATATCTGATAGTATATGCAAGAAGAATGAAAAGGGAAGTTGGGACTTGGGAGGGACAAGATAACATTAGTTATAATTGAGGGATCAAAATAAAATGTTAAATTATCTCTAACTAAAAACAGGGTTAAATTGAAATAATGAGAGTTAAATTTATTATTTCTTTCGAATTACGACAAAATTATTTGAATTTGCAAACATAGAGGACTAAATGCGTTATTATCTAAAATATTTTAACAACCACGTCACTCTTTTAACGGTTGTTAACGGATCAGTGACCAAAATGAAACAGAACTAAAGTTTAATGATAACATTAAAACAATTGGAAGTTTAGTTATCAAATTGAATAATTGATCAAAGTCTAGTGACCATTTATGAACTTTACCTTAATTAAAGTGAATCTAGGAGTTATTATAATAAAAAATGTTTTAATTATTTTTTGAATTAAAAATAAAAGAAAATCTAAAAAATAATATAATATTTTTTTAAAATTTTATTCTTAAAGGGGAAAAATAACATTTTCAGTCTTTAATATTTCAAAACTAATTAAAACAAATAATAATATATTGCAATACATATAAATAGTGATACATTATGTTACGTGTCATTTACTGTAAAATTATCTTCGAAGGATATATATTCTAATTATAAATATATTAGGTTTGAAATGGACGTTAACGTTACTATTAATCATTAAATGTCAATTATTTAAATTCATTTTATTTATGCAGATAATAGTAGGTTTTAAATTTCAATGATTTTTGACAAAAAAAATGACAAATTAATGGGTACAAGCATGTTATATATTTAAAGTGTTAAAACTCATAGTGGATAAGTATTCGGTACATTTATAAAGTACATTGTATATTTGTATTTATATTCCAAAGAGAAAACAAATTTAAATATTTGTTTAAGATATTTGTGTGGCCAACCACAGTACAAAGCTAATTAAGGAGTACTGTTGAAGCTGTAGGTGGAGATAGAGCCCACCAGCACCACGGTCGGCGGTTGTTTTACCAGTGTCTGATAACGAACAACACCACGAACAAGATGATGAGCAGCAAAAGTATGACGGCATAGCAAGTCCATTTGCGGCTGTTTTTCTGGTAATCTCTAGCCGTTCGGAGCCGATTTGCTCCATCTCTCGCGAAATAATAGGCTTGGTTCACTTGGCTCTCGATGTCATCCAATTCTCCACCTTGGGTCTGGACCAGCACCGCCATGTCCAGGAAAACTTGGTGCAGTTCTTTCAGATTCTTCTCCAACTCCTTGACGGCGTCGTGCCGTTCTTGTATCTCATTCACCGTCTCCAAGATTCTTCCCCGACCTTGTTCTTGAATCGCTTTCTGCATAAACGTCTCACTCTCGCCTTCAAACAAAACCAAGTTCAATGAGTGGAAAATCTATTAAACTGCATCGAGTATAGTATTAAATTGCAGTCAAAATGTATCATAACGGTCTCATAGTAATATTTTGAAGATCACCGTAATATTTCAGACAACTGTAATTAAAATTATATTATTTTTATGAAAAAATCACGCCGCAACAAGCTCAAAGCCTGCGATCGCGACATTGCAACTGCATTCGCAGCCTGCGATCGCGACATTGCAACTGCATCCGTAGCTACAATTTAATACTATATTGGTCATCAAAGAATTAGTGATGAATAAAACTCGACTCGACTCGAAATAATTTTAAATAAAATTGAGTTATAAAATAAAAATTTAAATAACTCAAAATTTTTAATAATTCGTAGACCAATTTTTAAATTTTAGTCGAGTCTCTAAATTTCACTTGATAATATATATATATTACATATGAAAAATATGAAAAATATATGTATATTGTCATGATTATAGAAAACTGTTTAAACTGAAAATAATTAGTATCTTAATATTATAAAATGTTTATAATTAAATTTGAACAAAAATTCGAACTACTTGAGTATTCGACTCGAACAAAATTTAAATTATAAAATACGATTTTTTAATTTGACTAGCTCAAAAATTTTAACTTGACTCGACTCGATGGAATGACCTATCTCTAGGATAGTTTAACCGGGGAAAAGAATGATTAAACTGACCTGTTGAAATCAAAAGATCAAGAGTCCGGTCATCTGGGTTTTCGCCGGTGACCGTAAAATACCTCCTCTGAACAGTTTCTCTATACTGAGACGATATCTTCTCTCTCAAACTATTAAAACTCTCCATCGAGTCCTTCAACTTCTTCCTCAACCCGTTCACGACAGACGTCCTCGTCCGGTCCGAGGACGACCCCGGTCCACACCCCGGCATGTTCCGGCTCGCCTCATTGGACCGATCAAGTGCTTCGAGTCTGGCCTTGATAACCTTTGCCTTCTTCAACGCCATGTTTACGTCAGAATCCATCTTTGCTCTCAATTCCTTCACCGCTTTCGCTTTGTGCAACGTCTTGCTTTGCTCGTGAGACGACGAGAGGTCAACGTTCAGCTTGTCGAGTTCTTTGAGCTCGTCGTTGATGGACTCGACGTCTTTGAAGAACTTGTCGAGGTGGTCGATGCCGGTGGAGACGGCGGAGGAGGAGGGTTGAGTCATCTGGATTACGTGGTGGTTAGGGGAAGCGTCTGGGGTTGGGGAGCCGGAGAAATACTTCGACAACAGATCGTTCATCGCCGGTTTAACTGTTTAATAAGAACTGGTAAACCCCAGTTCTTTTATTAGAAGAAATTTTTTGAAAAACAGAGGTTTTTTAAGACACGATGGATTTTCTGTAGCGATTTTGCGTAGGAAAGATGTGAGAGAATTGAAAAGAGAAATATCTTGGAAAGTGGAAGAAAAGAAAGTGTCATGTAATTCGTAACCTGGGGAAAAAACATTTTCTGATTGAGTAAATTGGAATGTTCTTTCAATCTTTGCTATTGTTTTGGATTTTGATTGGATTGTTTTGAACGACTTTTCTTTTATAATATTAATTTAATTTTATATTTTAAAGGTCCATTATGTTAGTCATTACTTGAGTTTGTTTTTTTTTATAATATCATGAGTGGAATTTTTAATATTATTTAAATAATTTATCATTTTATCCTATTAAATCAACTAGTATATAAGTTTTAAATTTATTGAGTGTTTAGGTGGAAAATAAAACGTTATTTTTTTAAGAGATTTGAGTTTGAACAACTTATCTGGTCAAGATGTGTGTTATCAAAAGATTAAAAGTAAAAAAAAAATATTAGTATAATATAATCACAAAAAATGTTAAAAAATTGATATTTTGATTTTTGAAATATTCTATTGATGGGAATAATATAAATTACAACACTTTTTAATCAAATTACTATGATTTTAATGAAAAGAATAATTATGAACGTTAAATATAGTAATGGGTAGAATTCATCAATTGGTTTCAGTAGAAAAATAAAATATTGTTATTCTTAAATTATTCAAAATCGAACATATTATTTGTACGAAATGTGTGTTGTAAAAAAATTATGCTTAAAATAAAGATTATTGTAATTACACTAAAATGTTTAAAGAAATTGAGTTTACAACAAAAATGACTTTACAAACTCAACCACGAATTATTACATCCAATATTTTCGTTAAGAAAAGAGAAGAGTTATCAATTCAAATTACACAAAAATTCAAATATGAATAGTAGTGGCTTGACCAAGAGCCTACAAGACACCCTATTAAACAAAAAAAAAAAATCTTAAAAACACCTCTTCAATGTTTTTTGAATTCGTTTGAATTAAGCTAAATGTTATTATTTAACTACCCAAGTTAACTTACTAATTATGAGAACAATACATTGGTAAAGGGTAGATTTATTGCTTCCGATAATAATAATAACAATAATAATAATATGGTAGATTTATTAATATTATTGCTATTATTATTAGAAACAATAAATCTATTATTATTATTATTATTGTGGAGTCTAATGATAACGAATTTGGATCTTGTATTTTAAAGAATACGTTGTGTTTGGACAAAGTTTTAAAAAAAAGTTTAGGGTTGTCTTGTCAATTTATCTACAGTCAAGTTAATCAGATGTACGGTTCAATGATCAAAATATAATATATTAATAATATTAGTGATTAAAATATATTTTTTAAAAATTAGTGACCAAAATGAAACAAAAACAAAAGAGAGTAACCAATTAACAATGTAGTTTAGCCGTAAAAATGTTAAAGCGCAAAGACTCAGATGGCGGGAAGGAATCAGAGCCCAAAACCAACACTATAAAGTACAAAGTAAATAAACTAAAAATCCATCTGCACTCTTTTGTTTCTGATTTTTTTTTTGAAAAATAGAGAATTTTGTTTTATTTTGATTAATTTGGGCTAAAATGGGAAAGAAAGAAATGAAGTAGAAGAAAAAGAGGATGAAGAAGTGGTCTAAGAAGAAGAGGGAAATCATTCTTCCTCAAGTGACAGGAGCTTATACGAGGTTTCCCCCTTTAAATTTTAATTCGATATCGGGGTTTGTGGGTTGTTTCTACATGTGATTTAGTGATTGTGAAGAAGATATGCCTTTTAATTTTACTTTTTAATCTAGAAAGCAATTTATTAATTAAAACTGGGTTTAGAGTTTAGATTGGAAGTTAGAAAACAGTTTATGTATGAAATCAATTGAAATAAATAGTTGTATATATTTAATGGATTCATATGGACTTTCGTTTTTTACGGGTTCATATTCAATGTGACTACTTCTCCAAAAATTTTAATTGTTTCATTGTAAGAGTATTGTTTAGCATCTGGGGTTATTTTATCCATTGAATTTTCCTTTAGAAATTTGGGCAACATATGCCCGATAGCAACTGATTGCTTGCAGATTAAGAAAGCATAGTATAAGTTGGCACTGAGGCTACTTCCTGATAAAAATCCTGGTGATGAGGTATAAACTCAAGTTATTCTTTTATGTAGAAATTAGGCTTCAAATATCTGTTGGTGGGAAGAATATTAAGCTAAATTTTTGTTGATTTTGTCATTTTGTAACATTTCATATTACTTATGCAGGAAGCCAAAGAGAAATTTCAGCAATTACAAAAGGTTGTATCGATTCTTAGTGATGACGAGAAACGGGCAGTCTATGATCAAACGGATTGAAATTGGTTCGTTTGTGAAATTTATTACCTTATGAGTGTATCGTCTTCTAACATGTTTGTCTTGATTTTATTGATAAGGATCTTGCTGGGGATGTTGAGAATTTGAGAAACTTTTTCAGGACTATGTACAAAAAGGTTTTCACATCTGTTGACTCCTCTCTGTCATTTGAACTTTGGCTTGCCATTCGATTTTGTTCACAATGGTTGAAACGATTTCAGGTTACCGAGGCTGATATAGAAGAGTTTGAAGCAAATTACAGGGGATCTGATTCGGAGAAGAAAGATTTGTTTGATCTTTACAAGAAGTTCAAGGGAAATATGAAAAGTAAGAGATGCAGAGTGTTTCTATTTCCTTTGGGTTTTCAAGACTAATTCTGGTAATTTTTGTTGCTTTGTCAGGCTCTTCTGTTCAATGCTTTGTTCTGATCCTATGCTAAAAGTACAAGTCTTGCATATGGTTATTACCTGGTTTTTCAATTTGAAGCCACAGGTGTCCAGATACGGGGTAATGCAGAGTCTGAACCTGCTGAAGAAGAATTCGAAGCTGCAACGAGGAAAATTGAAAGCTGATCGACCACCAACAAATCAAAACGGAAGCATTATTAGGTCTTACTCTTACCTAGATTTTAGTCTATGTTTCTTTATGTATAGAAATTGGAATGTGGTGAGAATTATGCAAAGTGCAACATTGTCTTAACTATCTGGATGCAAATTGCCTTATCTGCTCCAAAACGTTGCCCTTGTTCTTGTTAAAGTAAATTAAAAATGAGGGGTTCATTTGCATCAGTCTTGTCTACCTTTTTGATGAAAGGATTCGGATACAGTAAAGGATGGCAACAGGCAGGGAGGGTGGGGCACTGTTTTTACTTGCTAAGTTGCCCCGACTCTAACTCGAATTGATTTTTATTTTTTATTTATATATCTGGACTCGTCCTATCCTGAAACTCGATTTTCCAAAAACAAATAACCTTCTGGTTAGAATCAGACGTCTTGGAAGTTTTCTGCCATCCTCTATTATGCTTAAATTGACTATTGCTTGCTCCTTTCTAACAGATAAAGTTGGTGCACGAGGATTGGTGATCGTGCCTGTTCCTATGTCATTGCCGAGCTCTTGGCAAGGAACATTAACAGAAGCTTCCAGAAGAAATGTGAGGGGATGGTTTGACCTGTTTATGTAATATTTCTTAAGAAAAAGACTGTTGGCTGCAGATGGAGACACTTCTCCCCCCCCCCTCGAAAGGCAATGTAGGCAGGGCTAAGCTCGTCAGACGGTGAACCCTGAATCCCGGTGATGAAATCGACGATCTTGCCAATGTGCTACTGCCAATTTGGTTAACAACGAGCCTCATGTCCACCCCAGAAGTTCCCATGCATGAGGAACTTGACATTTCACGGAATGTGCTTGCACAGTCATTGTATGTGTTGACGTTAAAGTGTTTTAATCTTAATATCATTCATTTTTCTAATATCAAACTATATTTTCATATATAATTAAAATTGAATTCGCTAAGTATATTATAAACAGTAATCGAATATATTAATGGCGATAGAATTTTACTACAAAATATCAGAAGGAATTCAAATTCTCATGTTTCAAATGAAGTGAAGAAACTATCTCCAATCAGTGAACCCAAGTAATCAAATTTGAGCCCTTCAATACATATAGAATAATATATAGATAGATTTTTGGTTATATATAGCTTTCATATATAATCCATCGGCTTCGTGTAGCTAACCATGTACTTAAGCAAAGAAAGAAGCAAGGAAGGCTCCAACCAAGGACCCAAGAACAGGCAGGGTTGAGGTTGCAACGCTGGGCTGTGGGCCTGGTGCAGAAGCTGGTGCGGCACCATCCAAGGAGGAGGAGCCGAGTGGGGAGGCGGCCGGGGTGGCAGCTGGGGCGGCGGCTCCGGAAGCCATGACTGCGCTCATGGAGGCAGCGACGACGATGACAGCGCAAGAGATCTTCTTCAAGTCCATGGTGTTGGAGGGACCTGCCTTAGTTTGGTGCTGAAAAACTTACTGTTGCTTTTAGCTTTCTGGTTTTTGTTTTTATTTTCCTGCAGGTGAGGAGGAGGAGAGTTTCCTGGGTGGTTTTATACGCCAAATCCCACGCCTTCTTCTTCCCTTTAAATTAGGGTTTCAGTTTTGTTTGTTTGGTTTTGCATGGTTTTAGGATAGAGATTTTGACTCCTCATTTTCCATGCAAAATTTAAAATTATTTCGTGGTAGTTTGTTTTTTAAAATGATTTTTAGTATCTTTGCTTCTTAAAATCTGCATTTAAGAAAAAGCAATATTATAATTTTGATTTGAAAAAAGGGTTATTAAAAAAATGTTTTTTAATGGTCTAAATGTTATAAAAAAACTTGTTAGATCCAGCAGTTAGAATTTATTTCTATTTATCAAATAAGAGAATAATTTATTATGAACATCATTTTATTCGATTTAAAGAAAAAATATGTATTAACTATATTTTTATTATATTATTTTAATAGGTGCCATTAGATACCAATTACTATTTTAATAATTATAATATTTTTAAATTAAAAAACAATTAATTAACTATTTCTTTACGAATAAAAACACTCTATTTTTTAGGTGTTTCTATTTATATCTCTATTTTTGTCCTTACACATGCACCTAATTTAATATAGCATGAACACCTGATTGATTATATTTTGCTGATTCGTTATTCCTGAACTGATTATATGGGGTACAAACCACCAAATCTTCAATTATGTTCCCTGGCAAACTTGTTAAAGAATACTGAATTTTCTCAGCTTCTTATCTCTCTTTTTTTCCCCTTCAGAATTGGCGCATGTTAGCATCTTGAAGGGGTCTTTTATTGGCTTTGGTAATGACAATCTTTATCCGTTGCGTTTGCGCAGGTTAGTGAAGCCTCGTCGCTATCACCTGACGCCGGAGCTGGATTCTTCGCCGTCGTTGGCTTCTCCTAGATTTAATGGTGGGAATTGGGTGGGAAATATTCGAAAACTGTGAGGATTCGAACCGACAAGATGAGTAATAACTGGAAACTTCACCTACAGGACGAGATGGAGAAAGTTTTATCACCGAAGTTCAAATGGGGATGGGGATGAGGACGAAAATTGCTATATCCGAACCGTGAGGATAATTGAATCGTAACCGTATAAATAACCGTAGAGATCCAAAAAATATCCGCAAGGATCTCTGATATTTTATAATTTTTTTTTTAAAATATACTTATTTATATATATACACCCTAATATATATTTTAATAAAAACTCTTAACTATATTATTATTATTTTAACTTTCTCTCAAATCTAGCCACATTCAAATTTCTCAACGTATTTCTATTTATATATATACACCCTAATATACTTATTTATATATATACACCCTAAACCATCGTTTAAATCTTCTCCAACACAATACCCTTTCAATCTTCATAATCTCGTAACTACTTCCAATTGAAGTACCAAACTTTATATTTAAACTAAATTGACCATTTATTTTGGTTATTAAAATAATAATTTTGTTTAATTTTGTGGGTATGAGGATTCCCCAAAAATTGTAGGGATCCGCATGAAAAAGATATGGGAACGAAAAAATTCTCAAAACATTTAATGAGAATTCCCCAAAATCGTAACTGTGAGTGTTAAAAATGAAGTGAGAAATGCAAAATCGTTTCCGCCCCACCCGATTCCGCCTCTACCTAGATTGTTTCTCTTCTTGCTTTCTTGAAGCATTAAGTTGGGGTGCGGTGCTGCACCGTTACAAACTCAGAAGCCCAAGTTAATTTGAATAACGGGCAAAATTAGAAGCCCAGAAACAGAAAAAAGACCCGAAGGCCCAGATCATAACAAATTCCAAGAGGGACCACAACTCTTAATTGAAACAACCGAGAAAACAGGCAACGGAAGTGTCAGGATCAACAGATCCATCAAACGAAAAGTTCTTTAAACAGTTAAACTCTCGGACGAGAAATTCAAGAGGTCGGATTGACTAAAACAGTAAAAAAAGGACCACATAGACCGATGAACCAAAGCGTTTAATCTTCGTGACAAAGTAATCACCGAAATAACATACATTCATCGGAGAAATGATGTAAGATAGACATATCCAGGAAATCTCGCCATCGTTATAAATTTCCTAACCAACAAACTTATGGCTAATACATTAATTCATGGTTGCACGACGGTTGAGCAATGCATGGTGAGGCACACGTTCCGTGAAGGGAATGGTTGTGCGAATGCTTTAGCTAGAGTAGGAAGTAATTTTGTATATCTTTAACTATTTTTGTTGTTACGTAAAGAGTATGAATTTTTATATTTAATAAAATTATATAAGAATATAAAAAATCTAAAAATGCAAAATTATATTATCAAAATAAAATTTTAAACCAATTTATAAAATATATAATAATTTTATATTTTCAGAGATATAACCGTTTCCTAATATTTTTGAGTGTACCAATACTTTCGTGGTACTTGATCTAAATTTATATCTCAATATATAAATTCTGTTTAATTACTATTTTGATTTTACTGTGTAACGATATGAAAGAATATTAAAAAAAATAAATAATAGAGAAAAAAAATACAAATCTCTTACCATCACTGATTGCGGCCAAATACTACCGACATCATCTTTTGAAAAAGGAATATAAGACAGCAAAGCTAACCTCTCTGTACTTTCCTTTTTCAAAGCAAAGCTAACCTTCCAGTTCAGAAACAACAAAACACCATATCTTCGATTATGTTTATGTCATGTTCACTCAACTCATTAGCTGTTCTTTTCTTTTCTCTTCTTTTTTTTGGTTTTGAAATTATTAGCTGTTATGTGAACGTTAGCTGTCACTCTCCTGCTCAGTAGATCCCACGCGCCCTTCACTCGCCCTATAAAATACCACTCTTCCCCAGCCATAAAGTCAAATCTAACAAGGTTCTTCCCTCACGGTTCTACAAGCACAGCAAAAGATACCAAATTTCCTCAGCTTCTTATTCTTTTCTCTTTTTCAGAAATGGCGCAAGTTAGCATGTTGAAGGCCTTCTTGTTGGCTTTGGTAATGGCGATCTTAACCGTTGCCTCAGCGCAGGTTAGCGAGGCTCCGTCGCCATCACCGGACGCTGGAGTTGGATTCGCCGTCGGTGTTTCTACCGCCGCCGTTAGCTTCTCCTTGATTGTTTCTCTTCTTGCTTTCTTCAGGCATTAAGTTTGAGGGCTTGTTTGGCTTTTGTACTTTCTGTTTGTTTTATAGTATATGGATTTTATGATACAATTCTTTCTTACTTCAATAGATTGTTGTAATGAAGTTGATTGTCTGAATAAATGACTTCCGGTATGAATTTTTGCGGATGTTCCTCCTTTTCTTTTTTGCAACAAGCACATAAAGGTAATTTCTCAGTATGATAATAGATTGAGCAAATGTGAGGAATATTCTGATTATTGAATCCGAATTTATAAGTTGAGATCGGGACTTCAAAACCAAGTAAATTCTACCAATAAAAATCATTCAAATGAGCAGCTGTTCTGCTCGTAAAGCAAGGGTTCTTTTCACCTTAATCCGATAGAGTTAGGAATCGATGACATATGAGATTCTCTTGTTGAGCCGACTTAGTCATCCTACCGGCTACCTTATTGCCTTCCGAAAGAACATGTTCAATCTTAACTTCTCAAGGCTGTCGTAACAACAAAACAATGTGTGGCCAACAATATCCACCAACCGAATAGCTTTTAAATTATTGGATTCTAAAATAAGCCGGCGAACACCAATAGACCATGTACTCAATAGACCTTAATATATCGCATAGCTTCAAATCAAGAACCAAACACATGCCCAGATTTCTCGAAAAAACAATTACCCAACGACACCTTTAAAATCTAATTTAATACTGCGATTATTGATTTTTTTGTGGTTCAAATATTAATATTTATTTGTCTTACGGGTATAAAAAGTTTTTGATTTTTTTGAAAAAAATTAATTAAGCCTTTGAATTTTTTTTGCATCCAATTAAGCCCTT
This sequence comes from Hibiscus mutabilis, assembly GCA_019671005.1. Lineage (NCBI taxonomy): Eukaryota > Viridiplantae > Streptophyta > Magnoliopsida > Malvales > Malvaceae > Hibiscus > Hibiscus mutabilis. The sequence continues at coordinate 76,099,609 of CM033715.1, read as the reverse complement.
GAACCAAGAAATTAAATCAATTAAGTTCTTTGACTAATTTTGACCATTAAATTTTGATAATTTTTTTCCAGATATTCCCGACATATGATATACTACAGTTGTATCATGTTGCATTTATAAAAGAATTTCAAAAAGTATTTTTTTATAAATTTTATAAGTTTTTTTAGAATTTTTGTAACATTTTAAGATTTTTTAAATAAAATAAAAAATTTTAAAAATTTTCAAGTGGAAACACAATGACACGACGCACTGCAACAATGGATCGAAAAAACTGTTCAAATTTAATGATCAAAATTAGTTAATAACTTAATTGATTAATTTTTTGTTCAAAAATTTAATTGAGTACAAAAAAAGTTTGAAGACTTCATTAATTTTTCTTCAAAAAGTTCAAAAACTTTTTTACCCGTTAAGCCTATTTATTTAAGAATATATTATTTTTTGACTTAATAAAAATAATAAAACACCTTTAGAAAAGGATATGTTAAAAAAATAGTCACCTTTAAAAAGGTCGGTAAAAATCATTTTAAAAAATAAGAAAAAGATATATGTCGCTAAAGAATATGCTTCTATTATTTGTATAAAAAGATAAGAAAAATTATTCATGTTAAATTTAATATTCAATCATAATTAAAAGGAATTATTTACTTGCATTATTGATCAATTAAAACATTTATTTTATTTTCAATTTCTAAGAAAATTGTTTTTATTTTCACCTAATCATAACCCCCCTTTTCTATTCTAGCTATTGCCCCATGATTATGCGGTTAATACTTTTCCATTTTTTTTCCGAACAATTCTTATAGGCATGTAAATGAACCGAACGAACACGAATAAATGTATGTTCATGTTTATTTATTTAATTTTAACCAAATAAATGAACGAACGCGAACAATTAAACGAACATAATTTCTTATTCGTGTTCGTTTATTAAAATGATAAACGAACGTAAACAAACACAAACGAACTAACATAAAAGGACATATGTGAATAAATTTAAACGAACATAAACGAACGAATATATGTGAATATATTTTTTAAATATAGTACTTTTGTTATGAAAAATAATAATATAAATGGACATATGTGAATAAATTTAAACGAACATAAACAAACAGAATACCGAGCATTCATGAACGTAAACGAACGAGCGAGTCCTTTATTTGTGTTTGTTCATTTAATTAAACGAACGGAAAATCTTGTTCATATTCGTTTGTTTAATAAATAAACGAACATAAACGGATTTCCCACCGAACAGTTCACTAAACGTTTGGTTCGTTTACAACTCTAAATTCTTATATAAGAGAAGGAGAAAAAAAAATACTCTTAATAGGTATTAAACATACTCTAAAAAATAAAATATCAATTAAAATTTTTCAATATTGTGGGCAACAATTTTCTTTTTAATCTTGAAGTAATTGTATTTGCATCGTATTTAAAAATAAAAAGGCTTTCTAAGTTTAAATGGGTGGCCCTTCTTATTAAATCTTGATACTTTTCATTTAGATTTATATATTTTCATAATTTTTAGTTAAATTTAGATATATTCATAGTTTTAACTCTAAGGGTAATTTTTTTTTAGTAATTTTAAATAAGTAATGTTATAATTTTTTAATTGTGTCAATTTAGCGGTCATTGTCTTTTAAAATCAACAATGTTATTCCTGTTTTTAATTTATTAATTTAACTTTTAAATTATTGAGTTGCGCCAACCTCACAAATTGATGATCACCGACTAACATAATCATTATCAACAATAGCCCTTGGTCATAAATCAGACACTTTATTATTTAATAATTAATAAATTTAAGCCAGTCAGATATTCTTAGTAAGTAAACTTGACATCAATTAGTAAGATTAACGACTTGGACCTAAAAATATTAATCGATTGTGTTTTTTTAAATAATGATCCAATTAGTCCATAATTGAAAATGAAAATTCAATATTTTAGGTACAACTAGTCGAAAAAGCCATTCAAATATTACTCAAATCTTAGAAGGATAATTGAACCTAATTTAACTACCTACAAATGTTTTCTAAAAAAGGACAGCGAATCAAACCTTTCCAGTTTACACAGACAACAAAGCACAATATCTTTTAGGGATAACTACATTTTTAGTACCCACCTTTACTCATTTTCTTATTTTGGTATCTACCTATTTTTTTTTTGACAAAATAGTACTTAACGTTACGTTTTGTTTCTATTTTGGTATTCTGTCATTAAAAAATTAACAGAAGTCTAACTAAAAGAGAAAAAATCACACGTGGCATGCTATCACGTCATTTTCTCTCTCCTAGTCAGCATGCCACGTCAACTAAAATTGTGAAAAAGCACACGTGGCATGCTGATTAGGAGAGAGAAAATGACGTGACAACATGTTACGTGTAATTTTTTTTCTCTTAGTCAGCATATTATTAATTTTTTAACGGCGGATACCAAAATAAAAATAAAATGTAACGTTAGATATTATTTTACTAAAAAATAGGTAAAGTACTAAAATAAAAAACGGGTAAAAGTAGGGTACCAAAAATATACTTATCCTATCTTTTATTATGTTATGTTATGTTATGTTCACTCGAACAAAAAACTTATTAGTTGTTATGTGAACGTTACCCTGCTGCCACTCTCTCGCTCCGTAGACTCCACGCGCCCTTCACTTTCCCTATAAAAACACACCACCAGCCCTTCCCCAACCCCATCAAACCAATCAAACAAACAAACTTGTTCTCTTCTAGAAATGGCCCAAGTTAGCATGTCGAAGTCCTTCTTGTTGGCTTTGGTAATGGCGATCTTAACCGTTGCCTCTGCGCAGGTCAGTGAGGCTCCGTCGCCCTCACCGGACGCTGGAGCTGGATTCTCCGTCGGCGTTTCTACCGCCGCCGTTGGCTTCTCCTTGATCGTTTCTCTTCTTGCTTTCTTCAAGCATTAAATTCAAGGGCTTGTTTGGACTCCCCCTACGCGTGTTTTTCCCTCTCTTTTATATATATGTATTTATGATACAATTCTTTCTTACTTCATTGTATTGTTTGTAATGAAGTCGATTTATTGAATAAAATGCTTCCGGATTGAATGTACGATATTTTTTTTGTGGATTTTTTCTTCTTATTTTAGCGATTAAACCATTCTTGAATGAGAGCAATATACTCCACTCTGTATGTGAAATGAACTGAGATGATTTCACAAACTTTGTTCTTAGGGTGACAAAATGAGTCCAAATCCAGTAACTTTATTCTAAGAATTCGAGTTCCCCAAAATTTAAAGGCTTAACTATAAAATAAGTGTCCAAATTATGTCTTTTTTTTACAATAGGTGTCTAAATTATTTTTTTGTTGAAATAGGAGCGTAAAATTTTATTTTTGGCTTGTTTTAAAGTCAACTGAGGTACTTCAACCAAAAATTAAACTTTTGACACATTTTTCAGCCAAAAATAAAACTTTGGCCACCTATTACAAAAAGAAGACATAATTTGAGCACGTATTTTGTAGTTCAACCAAATTTAAATAATTTTAATATACTTGTATATATACTATCTCATATATGTACATTATAAAAAGAATTTTTAGTTGAGTCTAAATTATAAGTCAAGTGATACCAATCTAACAAAACAAAAGAAAATTGTCTAAAAAAGAACATAAGAAAAACTAAACAATAACTATCAAAACAGTTTTCTCTTTTTTAGGGTTATTTCCTCCAACTATGGCATAGATTTTAGATTTGTACCTAAGCTTTAAAAAGATATAATTGTCTTCTAAAAGCATTATTGTTTTATAATACATGGATTAAATTGTAATAATGCATATTACCTTACTAATTCAGATTGGGTACTGTAGAGACCTATTATGTGGAGACCCTTCCAACCCAATTTACTCGATTCACAACGTCAGGATTCGAATTTCTAACTTTGTTTAAGAGATCTAATGTCTCATCACATTAGATCAACTTATTGTTGGTACAATAATACTACTTTAAAATAGCTCTTTTTCATGTTCAATACCAACTTATAAACCACAATTTGATAATGTCTGAATCAATTAACTCTTTTTCATGTCCACCCATAAAACAAAAATTGAAGAATTTTCTTTAAAAAATGGAATTGGAAAAAAAGGGTAAGAGTGTTAGGAGGCCAAGCTGCCAATGCCATGGTCTACTAATGCCGCACACGGCACATGGTGTTGGTTAAGGTTTCACATTCTCACATGAGAACACGCCTACCGACAATAACCTTTTCAAACCTTGAAACAACAGCTAACATTTGCAACGTGTCTGCGTCAAACTGGCCGCCGTCCATTCTTTCAGCCATTTCATCAAACACCTACCGCCTTGACATTGAGCTGTTCAAAGCAACTCCCTTGCACAAGCTGGTTCCTCGTCATTTCTCTAGTTGAACTACCAAATCCTAAATTCTTGTTAATATATGAAACCCCAAACCCTCAAATCTCAAATTGCATAAAAACTTTGAGTAATTCTTTTTTTTACAAAAAAATGTATATTTTCTTTGTTAGTTTTCAAAAATGGCGATACTTCCCCCTAAAGCCATTATGATTACTTTTGTCGTCGTTAAATGTAATGTTTCGAACTAAAATTTGTAAGAAAGGATATAAGAAGTAGAGAGAAATTGGGATATAAGGAGCAGAAAGCTTTCATTCAAATATGGCATAAGGTTTGCGGCTTACAAGAAAGACCTAATATAGCTAAGTACACCAATTAGTTATTTCTTTACATGTGTCATTTTGTCCTTACTTCTAACAACTGGATAATATTAAAACAACAGGGATAATTAACAGTAATTTCTATTCTGGCTGGTTCATCTTTGGGCCGATTCATCACTCTCAATTGTTGTCGGGTCTGAGTCTTGGGCCAGTCATAACCATCTTCAACCTAATTTGCTTGATGAGATGTCTTCAAAACGATGTCGTTCAACTTAAAACTTCCATTTCCCTTTTCCTTCACGTTTAGTTCAGCCCCGAGCCCTAATTCTTCATCGCTGTCAATCCCCAATCTTTCAGTCTCTGTTCCAATCCCCCAAAAGCCATGACAATACCCTCTCCTTTAGAGGATCCTTGACCCCAAGGATCAAAATCAGGGAACTGAGATTTTAGAGATGTGCAGTCCTCCCATGTAACAGTCTCTGGTCCAAAATTTATCCACTGAATCAGCAGCGGGTCACAACTATGTTGTTGCGCTTCACCATTCTCTTATCCAAAACAAAAGTAGTGTAACCCCCTAGACCGGCGGCCTATGCGCTAAAACTAATTCCAGGAGGTCACATTCCATACCAAAACTTCCCATGAAAATATTTACAGTTTAAAGTGCAATCAAACAGTAATTATAAACCATAAATTTAATACCATAAGCTTGATCTAAACCATATCGGAAATTAGTTACAAAATATGCCACCTCGGCAAATGAGTAAAGCATGTAGTATCAAAATATAGGTTCATATCACCCAAGTAAAGACAGTATAGCGGATAGAAACATTACAACAAAAGACGAGTACGAATGTGCTGATCCTCCAAGTGCCAAGCCTAAGGGTGGCCTATCCAAAAGTATCTAAAAGGAAAAATATTTTGGAGGTATGAGCCATGGAGCTTAGTGTGTTCCAACAAGTGCATATAAAACATATAAATACTTCAGATGTGCATAAACATTTAAGTAAAACACGTTTCAAGAGCAACCAAAGTTTTATTAATACTTAATTACCCTCCAACCGTACACTGATATGTAGTTCCCCAGAACTACATCCATAAGGACTTACCCTAGGCCCAATATGCATAGGTGCCAACCTAAGGGCTGCCTTAGGTCCATAAGGAATTACTCGAGCCAAAGCATCGAAACCTACCCAAGGGGCGACCTTGGGCCTATAAGGAATTACTAGCTGGATCAAGGTTGAACCTGCAAAGACTTCATAACATAATCCAATAGTATACCCCACATATAAATTAGTGTTTATATATCAAACATTAATATTAGGAACCATGTGGCAAACATGTTTTATATAAGTAAAATAATAACCAGAGATCATGCTTTCAAATCTGACATATGGGCATACTATTAAACAGAATAAGTAGTCATGCATTTAAATTAGATGACCATATCATGTTTCCAAAACATAGATATGTTTCCAAAGTAGATAAGGTATTCAAATCATATAAAATTGTTCATGCTTTCAATCATAGAAAATATTCATGTGCACATGCTCATTTTAGAAAATATATTTAAAACCAAAATTTTGCACACAAGAAACACACCTCAAAAGCTAGTCAGAAGGTGTATCATCCCCCACCCGGCCTGGTAGAAAATCGGGTCGGAGAACGTTACTGATAAACAAAACGATGATTGGTACGGTGAAATCGGATCATAATCGATAGTTAACCAATGGATTTCTTGATAAATAAGTCAATATCAATGCTGATGACTTAGGGATTCAATACAATGCTTGGATTATCAATTAAGGATTGATTTAAGCTTTTTACGAGTTTTAGGAACTAAACTATAACTTCGATATTTTAGAGGCCCTTTCTTGTATTAAACTATATCATCATGAAATTCATGTTGAAATCAATGTTCGTATAAATTTTCAAAGCAATTGGAGATCATTTACTCATTCGATTAAGTCTTGTGATCCTTAGTGACCAATCTGTAAACTATTTAAAACCGTGTTCTTAGCCCTTTTAACAGTTTTAACTGTCATCGTACCGAAACGCCTAAGGCTGTATCGATACAGGTTAAGCTTTAGTCCAAGACTGTCTATTTTCGTTTCGATACGGCTTGACTAGCTTTGACTTGTCCATTGACCACTATTTCGATACGCCTAAGGCCGTATTGATACCGATTCACACAGTTTCAAATCCCTTTTTAAACATAAATCCTTACTTGTTTCGATACAGTTGGGGCTGTATCGATACGAATTGACCATGGTTGACCTATTTCGATACGCCCAAAGGCCGTATCGATACAACTAGATTCACAAACCTCACTGTCAACTTCCGTACCGAAACGTCCTAGCTTATATCGGTACGCCCTAGTTGACTTAATCTTTGACCGACCAGATTTGCAAGGCTGTACCGAAACAACTTAACCTGTATCGATACGCCCTGCACTGTAATGACAGATTTCATCTGGTTTTTAATCAATTTGACCTGTTGAACGATGTCCAAATGCAATGAAATTTTACTAGCAATATTTAAACACTATAATCTACTAGCATGTCAATTTTTAGAGTCATCCAAATCCATTTACTAGGTTTTCACCTTTTAGGCCAAATATGCATATTTGGTGTTTTTAACCAAAACACTAACATGACCAAAATGGGCATTTTAACCCTTTTAACATAGTGGACCACATATACATGCAAAATGGGACTAAACCAACTTGTCTAGACCATACGCCACCATTCTAAGAGTTCAAGGACTAGATTAACATTACATAGAGGGTTATGACTTGCTTTAAAAATGCTCATTGCTCCGATCCTTGATCCAACTATGCTTTAACCTAAAAATGCATGGAAATGAGATGCATTAAGCTTACTTAGCCTAGTGAGGTAGTCATAAACAATAATATGAGTATTAATGAAGTTCATGACACACATATATATATATATATCAATGTAATGCATCTCAAAACATATTTTAACAATACTTGCAATACTTATTCACATATTTCCTTGGATCGACATACAATGTGGACACGCAAATTCCCAACCAACATCGCCAACAAAGAAAGGTCAATCCCCGCCAACATCGCCACTAAGACCAATACAGTCACATCCCGCCAACATCGCCAAATAAGAGCCTTAGCTCAAGGACCGTAGTCCACTCCTTACCAATGAGATCATGAATTCTATGGCATGCCAATTGTATCACATGTCCATTCGTATCCAAGGATTCGGTACTCGTAAATATCAATACTTGTCAATATCAATAATAATAGCAATAACAATAACAACGCAGTAGCAATGACAATGATCCTGTGACATGTTCAATATGACTTAATTCAATTTTCATATTATCAATGATCACATGACAACTCAATAATCGACTTGGTAACATAATAAGCTTACAGGAGCTTACTGATGATGCCTCTAGTGAGGTCTTAATGTAAACATACCTTGGCCAATGATGATAATACAATAAATTGACATCAATGAATTTGGGAAGGCACCTAGCCAATCCTCTTGACTCTGACTACACTCACCAGTGATTCTGAGGCTTTCAAGGCTCCCGGATGATGACTCCCTTGTTCTTGAACTTGGTGAAATTGGGAGGATATGGTGATTCCTCACCTTGGTTATCTTGAGCTACATAAAATCTAGATTACAAGGATTTCAATATCGGTAACGAAATCCTAGCAACTCAATAACTATGAAAACGTTAATAAACAAGCTATAACATCCCTAGGGAATTACTAAGGTTTAACTCAATCTTTAGGCTCAAGATTAAACATAATTTAGCCATGGATTCGATAAATCGATTAAGGAAAACTACTTACCCAATCGATTGCTACGATTTATGATTAATGAACTTAAGAAAAGCAAAGCTTGACTTCACCTTCAATGGAGGTACGTGCTTAGAGGTAGGGGATGAAGTTAGAGAGAGGTGCTTGCTTAATCAATAACAAGTGAGTTTCTTGCTTTTCTTTTATTCTTTTTATCTATCAAGGTTTCCTTAAGATGAAGGAATCAATCCTTAATCAATAACCTTCGATGTTCTAATCTCTTACCCTCAAACTTTCCATTTCTATAATTTGGTCACTAAAACATGTTTCAAAGCTTACAATAAAGTCCTTAACATTATTAATGCTTAATTGGGCTTCATTAAACTAGTAATTGACCATTTGGTCAAAAGTTAACTTTATGATTTTGACTTTTTGATGTGAAATTTCTGATCACCAAAATCAAATTCTGACTAGGCCTGATTTTGGGATGTTAAAGAAGGTCTATTGGGCACTCGCTACGCTCTGCAACGATGCTAGATCCTATATCATAATAGAACAATGTTACTACAATAGAAATACTCTAACTTGATAATTTCACTAAGTTCTAAGATCATACGAGTAACTATGAGTGCGCATGGGTGAGCGAAATAGGAGGAGCTGGGTTGATCAGATGAACGGTCAAGTGAAACTCGAGTACCTTTAAACAGATAATAGTTCACATCAGTCCTTTATTTAATTTAAACTCTCTTGAAATGAATAACTTAATACATATGCATGATTGGCTTCAAGGTTAGATTCGAAGGATTTTGAGTTAGAATTTGATGAAACTGACTTCAAAATCGAACTCAGAATGTCAAAAAATAGTAAATATGGGTTTTCGAAAAAAGTTGATTTCTTGGTCAAAGTTAACGATCAACGGTTAGAGTCAACTAGGTTGAATCGGATGGGTTGACTCGGATGGGTTGACTCAGATGAGTTGAATCAGATAGGTTGACTCGGTGAGTTAACTCAGATGAGTTGACTCAACAGGCTGACTTAATCGGGTTAGATCAAAGTGCTGGTCGGGTTGACAGATTGGGCTGACCAGTTTGGGCTTAGATCGGTTTGGACCGGTTCAATTATTGGGCCATTATGTACAATCCAATTACCCTTCTGATCAAGCCTTGTCGGCCGATCACCAGAAATGGTCTCCAGAGGCCCCAAATGTCACGATTCTGTTGAAAAAGAGAGCCCATGATTCAAACTTCATAACCCATTCATCAAAATAGAGAGAAGTTGGTTGGAAATGGCATAGCTCCGATGAAGCCTCTCCCAGTGTCGAAACAACATTCTGTTAAAGGGGTTTTGCACACCTCAACCCTAGGAGCTCGGATCTGACAGTCGTGTCTTGATCGGACATCGAGGGTGGTAAAAAAAGATGAAGATTAGAAGGTGACTTTTGGGTTTTGATGAGTCTTCGAGTCGAACTCTACGACGAACAGCATGGGATATTGGTGAGTGGTCAACTGGGTTGTGACCAGGGTGAGGCGACGAACACTTTGATAGCGGCGGTGATGTGCACGGTGCGACGTGTTGTTACTAGATTTTCACCTTTGTTTTAGTTATGTTAATTTAGTATTAATGTATTAATGATAATATAATTAGGTATCATATAGTTGATAACATAGTATGTAAATACTAATGCTAGTATTAGAATAGTTTAGGTCTTATACAATGTGTATAATTGTTAGTATATTAGAATTATTAATGCATCGTATATATTTGATATATATTAGCATGATTGATAGGTTATTTAGAATTAATTTAGGTAGTATATTAGTATCTTAATTAGTAGTTATCAAAACCCAAACATATATAATAAATAGATAGCCTATTTAAAAAGGTCCATTAGATTAAATAAAGTCCATTAACTTATAAAAAAACAAACAAGCCTATACATTATACAAAGGGCCGGCTGGCCCAATTATAACCCAAAAAGAAACCCTAACCCACGTCTTCTTCATTATGCGCAGCTAAAGCATGACCGTTGGATCAAGGGGGAGATCCAGCAGTGTAGATCATGCCAGCTGGTGATGATATAGCGCCTCAGCTCCTCAATCGTTCGATCAAGATGCCATCCAATGGCCTAGATTGCTTCCGGTTGTTCACGCGGATCACCACTCGCGCGTGGCAGACAGGCACGCGACGGTTCAGCTTTGGCCGTCTACTTCATCTTCTCCAACGCACCACTCGCTCCGATCGTTCCTCACCGGCGCCGTTCGAATCATCAGAAACATGTAAACAGAGGAACAAGAGGGTTAAATCCCTAGATAAGAGCCCATAAATTCAAAGGGGAATTAAATCCCTAAATTGGTGCCCTAGCCAAAATCAAGTTGCAATTGGATATGGAAAAATATGCAAAAGGTAATTCAGAAACCAAAATCCCTAAATCGGTGCCATGGCAAGAATCAAGCAATCAGATGAGAAGAAATTAGGGATTTAGGCTTAGGATTTAGGCAATTCTTGTATTATAAATAGCACTGTAAATCATTGTAAACAAAAAACAACATTTGACAGAATAATGATTCTAGAGAGAAATCACACATAGCAATAGCATTCGAAGTTTATAGGAGCAAACGGTTTTTAACCATTATTCGGAAACAATAAAGAGAAGCAATTTCTGGTAAGTCTTCCTATCTATTTACTTTCGATTTCAGTTTGAATAAAGGAGAAAAGAATTTTTTTACCTTTTTTTGGTTCGAAACATTGCCGGAATCTGGAAATTTCACTAGAATCTGGGAATTTCTCCGCCGGCAACGGCAGCCGGCATCGGTGGAAGACGGCCGGCATGACGGATGTTCATCGTGTTCTTCATTTCATGAAGAACACAAAGAACACCTTAGAGAATTATAATGAAAACCATTTTGATCCGTTTGGAAATAAAGAAAAAAAATGAAATCTGTTTATAATTTCAATTATTTATACTAACCCATTTGACCCGACCCGAACCCGAGTATAACCCGCGCCCTTTTTCCCGAATCTCACGCTGCAGCTCTTTAGTTTTCAATTGTTTCAATTTCTTCTCTTTACCTTTCAATTTGGCACCAAACTTTTAATTACTTCCGAATTAACCCTCACATTTTGGTTTTCTTTGAAATTAGTCCTTAATTCATACTTTTCTTTTAAAAAATATAAAAAATCCTTTTCTTTATTTAATTTTAAGTAAATGCTTAGTTATTTATTTAATTAACTATTTCTTTTATGCCTTTTTTGTATATATTTACATGTATGTTAAACCTTAGGATTAGGGACTTAAAACTTAGATTGTGACGTGTATGTTGTAAAATTCTCTTCATTTTCAATAAAATACACTTAATTATATTTAAATATTAATAATTAAAAGGAATATAGACATTTATTTAGGGTTATTCACTATTAGACTTAAAATTAAAATTCATTAACACATTTAATTTTCTTGTTTATTTGTTTAAGAAATGAAAACTTAATTAATGCGGTGCCTTATCAAACGGGAATGACGGGTTAGCGCCAAGAGTGTTGGCGGTGATTAAAGTTCATTTCTCGGGCGATAAGGCCGTTAAAATAGATTTACATTCATTTTATGGACAAATAAAATTGAAATTTTGTGAACTTGCAAATTCCAGTTTTAAAAACGCTTTTTGAAATCAATTAAGGACCAATTTTTTGGGCATTATGGGGGTGCTAATCCTTCCCCACACGTAATCGACCCCCGAACATGTTTTCTCTTGTTTTCGTGGACCAAAATGTAATTTTGATAAATAAAACGTTTTATCAAAATACCAATTGTTTTAAAAGTGATCAAATCACACTTTTTTTAAAAAGATTGGTGGCGACTCCGTGATTTTATAAAGTTTTCCAAAACGTCAAAACCTTCCTAAAAAAGGGTTGCGACAACTTGGCGACTCCGCTGGGGACATTTTTTTTCAAAACAAAAGAGGGTCAGGCCACAAATTGTTTTCAAAAAGTTTTTAGAAAAGGAATTTGCATGTTCACAAAGGTTTCAATTTATTTTTCAGCTAAATGAATGTAATTCTATTTTACGCATTTAAAAATTGTTGCAAAAAAGCTCTATTTCCGAGCTCAACCCAATTGCTAAGTGAGGGGAAAATGCTTTGCTCATGTCAGAATATTGATTTTCCGTATAAGCCTAGCAAGTACCTTCGAGATTCATATGCCTCATGTCTTCGTAAGGATACTGATTCTTCGAGAAGACATAGGAAGTAAGTTTTCCTGAGTTGAACTTGGTTCGTTTGAAGCCTATAATGGGTGAGAACCAGGGGCCTTGCTTCCCTTAGTAGGGGACAACAAGGACAACTTGGGTACCTTTTAGAACCCATCTGTTTGAGAATTTAGAGCCTACCCCAATAGAGCCATATGGAAAACCTAGGGTTTTGAGTCTGGTCAAAATCATTGCGGATAATCCATGGAGACATGTCCTAGAGTGTTGGAATGCGCTACCCTGAATTATTCATGAAATTATTTTGGTCTCTTTATTCTATTTTTTTCTTTTTTGTCTTGTTGTTTTTCATATTCATTCATGCATCATCATTCCATTTCATCGGGTTTTGTCATTCAATAAAGCTATTTCTAAAAGTAAATATTTTATTAAACCAATGTTCTTTTGTTTGCATTCATGAATTTGCATCATTCTTTTGTTTGTTTGGTTGTTTTGTTCTTTACTTCGCATTGCATTCCATGCATACATACATAATAAGAATATAACTCAAATAAAAATTTCTAAAAATCAAAATAGTAAAAACAAACCATAAATACGATACCTGGTCTCAAGTCAGAGCAATGGAAGAGAGAGTGATGACCTTAGAAAGCAACCACAAGAGTACCCAAGATAGGTTAGACAAGCTGGAGACAGATCTGAAGCAACATATTGAGTTAGTTCACCAAAAGATGGTTGGTTTAATTACCGCCATACTAGGTTTTAAGGACGTTGATGCAGTGGGAACTGGTGAAGAAGCTAATGCTGTGCCGAAATTTCAAGGGATGGCATTCGTTCATTCGAGCATACAAAGAGAAGCTTAATTATCCAAGGTCAAAATTTCTCCACATTTTGCTGAAACCTCAGCATGGAATGATAGGAAGACAAACTCTGAGGAAGTCATTGAGGTGCCTGATCTCGATGAAATGGCCGACAAGGTGAAAGCTGAGAAGAAATGGGAGGATCGTTATGAGAGATTAGAAGAAATGATTAAATCATTCCAAGAAAGAGGTATATATGGAGGAATGGATGCCAAAGATTTGAGCCTGGTAATTGATCTGATGGTGCCACCAAAGTTCAAGGTCCCCGACTTTGAAAAATGCAATGGAACAACATGCCCTGCAGCATATCTGACTATGTATTGCAGGAAGATGTCAATGTATCTGGAAAATGAGAAGCAGCTTATCCATTGCTTCCAAGACAACCTAGTAGGGTCAGCTGCGCGCTGGTATACGCAGCTAAGTCGAATCAACATCAAATCATGGAAAGATCTGTCCAGAGTGAGCAGTACAAGCATGTTTTAGATATGGTACCAACTCCCTTAGTTCTGCAAGGATTAGAGCGAAAGCACCATGAGAGCTTTCGCCAATATGCACAGAGATGGAGAGACGTAGCTGCCCAAGTCCAGCCACTAGTGCTGGAAAGTAAGATCCCCCAATGTCCATGTAGACATTAAAGGGTTCTTTCTATGATCGTATGCTTAATCATGCCACAAAGAGTTTTGCGAACATGCTTATAAATGGAGAATTGATACTCGCGGCAATGAAAAATAGAAGGTTGGACAGTGGGGAAACTAAGAAACCCTACAAAAAGAGAGACAATGAAGTTAATGCTGCTAATGTTTATAATCTCAGTTACTCGAAGGGGGTAGTCTTCAACAAACCTAATGTCTCGACCATAGCCCCAACAGTTACAGATCGTCCAAAAGAAGAACGAAGGTATCAAGGGAGCTCGAAGCCATATTTACCTCCTATTCCGATGACATACATAGAATTGTTTGCTGAATTAATCAAATCCCATATGGTGCTGCCAAGACATGTTCTTCCATTCTCACCACCATATCCACAATGGTATGATGAGAAGGCACAATGTGAGCATCATGCAGAAGTTAGGGGGCATACCATAGAAAATTGTATTGCGTTCAAAAGAGTGGTAGATGACTTAAGAAAATCAGGGATGCTATCATTCGATACATCGGAAGATAAAAGAAACCCCTTGCCAAATCATCAGAAGATATGAGTAAATGCAATCATTGAGGAGAAGGATAAGATGGTTAAGGAATGTGTTGCTGAAGTTAGAGCTCCCATGGGGTGGATATGGGCTCAGATGGTGGCAGTAGGTATGTTGGAAAAAGGGGCCCAGAAACTGAAAATTGAGGAAGAATCATGCTGTGAGTACCACATGAAGGAAGGACATGATATTGATTGTTGCTTAGAGTTCAAGCAACTAATTCAGGAAAAGATGAATAAGAAAGAACTTGAGTTCTTTGAGAAAGAAGACAAAGAATGTTTATTGGATGTGTGTGCATCAAAGGAGTCATCCTCTAGAAGAGACTACATCGAAATGAAGCCTTTGGTGATTAAGGCTAAAATAAGAGTTGGTGAGCCAGCAAGGAATGTGACTCAACGGCTCATAATTAAGGCACCAACGCCATTTCCCTACAAGGATAGCAGGCAGGTTCCTTGGAATTATACTTGTGAGGTGACAGCCCCAGGAGAAGCGTCTACTCAAGAGAAGGAAGAACCGGTCAATGAGGTGAGCTGTTTCACGAGGAGTGGAAGGATCTATTCCCAGACAACAACAGAAGATAGAGATGCAGCACAGAGGAAAGCAATTGCTGAAGAGCCTGGAAAAGTAGATGACAGAGATTTCTTCAAGGAAAAATCGACAACATATCATAAGTCTCTAAAGGAATATGAGGCTCAAGAATTCTTGAAGATCTTAAAACACAGTTAATACAGCGTCATGGAGCAACTCCATAAGCTTTTAGTTCGAATTTCTATGCTTTCGTTGCTACTGAGTTCTGAGGGCCACCGCGAGACCTTGTTAATGATTTTGAACCGGACATTTTTGCCAAAAGAAATCACAACTAATAAGATGGATATGTTAGTTGGTAACATTGCTGTCAACAACTTTATCTCATTCAATGATGAGAAAATACCAGGTGAAGGAACAAAATCTTGCAAAGCTTTACACATCACTGCCAGATGTAAATGACATATGTTACCAGGTGTCCTAATTGATAATGGGTCGACGTTGAATGCTCTACCGTTAGCCACACTAAAGAAAATGCCAATAGATAGTTCTCATATGAGAGCTTACCCAAATACGGTTAGAGCATTTGAAGGAACTCAGAAGGAGATATTGGGGAAAATTGAGGTGCCTTTGCAAATTGGGCCAGTGACCTTTGATGATGAGTTTGTGGTCATGGGTATAAGACCTAGCTATAGTTGCCTACTTGGTCGGCCATGGATTCACGTAGCAGGATCGGTCCCATCTAATTTACACCAGAAGCTGAAGTTTGTAATTGATGGCCAACTAATAACTGTCGGTGTAGAAGAGGAAATGATTGCATCAATAACCACGGATGCACCATTTATTGAGATCGATGAGGGTGTGCTCGAGTGTTATTTCAGGACATTAGAGCTATTCAATGCAATCTTTGTCACTGAAGGAAGTAAGGTGCCAGAACCAAAATTATCAAGCTGCACAAAAATACAGGTAAAACAAACGCTCGGGAAAGGAGCTGAAATCGGAAAGGGACTTAAAAGAAGACATCAAGGAATATTGTATCTTGTAGTAATCTCGGCGAAAAAAGATCGGTCCGGTTTGGGCTTCAAGCCCAACAAATGGAAAAGAAGAGATGAAATCAGAAAGCATCAAGAGAGGGGAAGAGCTAGATTGAAGGGAGAGGAAATCGAATAGGAACCGATGACTTTCCCTCCCATGAACCATAACTTTATATCTAGAGGTATGCTAGATCCAAATACCTCAGCCAGTAAAGAAGGAAAAGGAGAGAGCACTCTATGTGAGACATTTGAAAAGCTGAGCATCAATGCTATGACTGACGAAGAAGAAGAGAGCCAGTACCTGTCAAGGATCCGTCCTTGCTCTGAGCTTGACAATTGGACTGCTGAAGAAATTCCTGTAGTCTTTAAGACATGTTCAGAGTAATTCTCAAAACCAACCTCTTTGCTCCAGGCCCGAAGATAATTGAGGATCTTATGTAAATGGCCTATGTCAAAATTTAATTTGAATTCAATAAAAGATGCATTTCCCTAAATCTTGTGTGGCAAACTTTCTTTTCTTGAATGAACTAAAACCAAATGAAAATCATAAATCATAAAGCATAAAAAGTCATTCCATTCATTTTGTTTCTTCCCTTTGTATATATCTTTTGCCTATTCCTTTTTCAAGTCTTCAGATATCATCGACATAAATGAATCCGAGTCTGACTTCAAGGTTGACTTTGAATTGCCTCTGTGTTTTGAAGAAGTTGGAAATATTGATGATGAGGAAGAATATGATGTACCCAGTGACATGCTCAGAATGGTAGAAGGAGAGAAAAAGCAGATTCTACCACATAAAGAGGAACTATAGATATTAAACCTCAAAACCGCAGAAGAAAAGCGAGAGGTGAATATTGGTACTACCATCACAGTCAAAGCTAGACAAAGTTTGATCGAGCTCTTGAAAGAATTTAAAGATATTTTTGCTTGGTCGTACCAAGATATGCCCGGCCTTGACACAGACATCGTCATACATAGGGTCCCTATAAAGGAAGGATGTGAACCAGTAAAGCAAAAACTGAGAAGAATTAAGGCTGAAACACTTCTCAAGATTAGGGATGAGGTAAAGAAGCAATATGAATCAGGATTCCTCGAGGTAGATAAGTATCCGGAATGGGTGGCAATGTTCCGATACCAAAGAAGGATGGGAAAGTAAGAATGTGTGTTGACTACAGGGACCTCAATAAGGTAAGCCCTAAAGATAATTTTCCGCTCCCACATATTGACACTTTAGTTGACAACACAGCTGGTCATTCACTTTTCTCTTTCATGGATGGTTTCTCTGGGTATAACCAGATCAAGATATGCCAAAAAGACATGGAAAAGACAACTTTTGTGACATTATGGGGAACTTTTTGCTATAAAGTGATGCCCTTTGGACTTAAGAATGCTGGGGCAACCTATCAGAGGGCCATGGTCTCTCTCTTCCATGATATGATGCATAGGGAAATAGAAGTATACGTAGAAGATATGATCGCCAAATCTCGATCTGAAGAAGAACATTTGGTCAATTTAGAAAAGCTCTTCCTAAGATTGAGAAAGTTCCATTTAAAGCTCAATCTGACTAAGTGCACATTTGGAGTCACATCTGGAAAATTATTAGGTTTTGTTGTGAGCAGAAGAGGAATTGAGATCGATCCAGATAAGATAAAAGCCATACAAGAACTTCCCTCAACTCAAACACAGAAGAAAGTTTGAAGTTTTCTGGGACGGTTAAATTACATCGCACGCTTCATTTCTCAGCTAACTGATAAGTGTGATCCAATGTTTAGGCTACTCAGAAAGAATAATCTAGGGACTTGGGATGAGGAATGTCAAATGGCTTTGGAAAATATCAAAGAACAACTGAGTAATCCTCCAGTATTAGTACCACATGTTTCAGGGAAACCATTGATCTTGTACTTAACGGTCTATGAAAATTCCATGGGTTGTGTGTTAGCACAACATGATGATACTGGAAGAAAAGAAAATGTGATATATTACTTGAGCAAGAAGTTCACTGATTGTGAAACCAGATATTCGTCAATTGAAAAGCTGTGCTGTGCTCTGGTTTAGGCAGCTAAAAGGCTAAGGCAATACATGCTTTATCACGTTACATGGCTAATCTCAAAGTTGGACCCACTTAAGTCCATGATGGAAGCTCCAACCTTATCAGAAAGGTTAGCACGATGACAAATGTTGCTATCGGAGTTTGATATCCAGTATGTGAGCCGAAAAATGATAAAAGGAAGTGCCATAGCAGACTTTTTGGCAAGTTGCGCCCGTGATAACTATGAAGCACTAAACTTCAATTTTCCTGATGAAGACTTGATGTGTATCACAAAAGATGATGAAGCTTCAATAGAATCTTGGTTTATGAACTTTGATGGTGCGGCAAATGCGTTAGGAAGAGGTATAGGGACAGTTCTAGTTTCACTGGAATGAGATTATTACCCTTTTACCAGTCGTTTGAAGTTATTCTGTACTAATAACATGGCAGAGTACGAGGCCTGTATAATGGGTCTAATAGAGGCTATAAAGAGAAAAATTTGTACCCTAAGAGTTTTCGGGGACTCTACGTTAGTTATTTATTAGATACGTGGCGAATGGGAGACAAAAGATGCAAAGTTGTTGGGATACCACAAGCTGGTCCTCGAGTTGACCAAAGAATTTGAAGAGATCACATTCAAATATCTCCCTAGAGAAGACAATCAAATGGTTGATGCTTTAGCCACCTTAGCTGCCATGTTTAGGGTAAATGAAATATCTGAGATGATGCCCATTAGGTTATATATGCTTGATTCTCCAGCTCATTGTTATGATGTGGAAGAAGAAATGGATGGATTGCCATGGTATCATGACGTCTTACAATGTGTAAAATTCTAGCAATACCCGCCTCAAGCTACAGAGATTGAAAAGAAAATGGCCAGGAAGATGGCATTAGGGTATGTCATTGATGGAGAGATTTTATACAAGAGAAGACGTGATCAAGTGCTTCTGAGATGGGTGGGGGCAAAAGAGGCACAATTATTTGTTGAAGCAGTTCATGAAGGAATTTGCGGAACTCATCCTAGTGGTTTCACCATAGCCATGAGAATTATGCGACTTGGATATTATTGGTTAACTATGGAAGGTAATTGCATATACTATTCTCACAAATGCCACAAGTGCCAAATTTATGCTGACAAGGTTCATACGCCACCTCAACCTCTTCATGTTATGACAGCCCCTTGGCCATTCTCCATGTGGGGCATTGATGTCATCGGTCAGATTCACCCTAAGGCATCAAACGAGCATCGTTTTATCCTAGTAGCCATTGATTATTTCACGAAATGGGTGGAAGCAGCCTCGTATGCAAATGTCACCAGATCCACGATATGCAAGTTTTTGAAGAAGGAAATCGTCAGTCGATACGGCTTGCCTAAAAGTATGATCACCCACAATGCTTCAAATTTGAAAAATAAGATGATGAGTGAAGCATGTGAGCAGTTCAATGTTAAACATCATAATTCTGTGGTATATCGCCCGAAGATGAATGGGGAAGTGGAGGCTGCGAATAAGAACATTAAGAAGATAATTGCAAAAATGACTGAAAGCTATAAAGATTGGCATGAGAAGCTGTCGTTTGCCTTATACGCTTATCGAACTGCAATAAGAACTTCCACTAGGGCAACACCTTTCTCACTGGTGTATAGAATGGAAGTTGTGCTACCCATTGAGGTTGAAATACCATCGCTCCGTGTCTTAATGGAAGCAAATTTGGAAGAAGCAGAATAGGTTCAAGCAAGATATGATCAGCTGAACTTAATTGAAGAAAAGAGATTGAAAGTACTATGTCATGGGCAAATGTATCAAAGAAGGATGATAAGGGCTCATGAGAAGAAAATTCGCCCAAGAGAATTCTAAGAGGGGGATTTGGTGTTGAAGAAGAAGCTGTCAATCCAAAGCAATGGTCGAGGAAAATGGGCACCGAATTGGGAGGGACCTTATATTGTAACAAAGGTTTTCTCAGGAGGAGCGTTAATTTTAGCCGAAATGGATGGAGACGAACTCCAAAACCCTATAAATTCAGAATCAATTAAGAAGTATTATGTTTGAAGGAGAAAGAAGAAAAAAAAGAAAAAAAGAAAAAGGAAAAAAGAAAAAAGAAAAAAAATGAAAAAAAGAAAAAAGAAAAAAGAAAAAAGAAAAAGAAAAAGGAAAAGAGAAAGAAAAAGAAAAAGGGGTTCAAAATGAAAATCCGCAAAGGGCATTTTGAAACCAAATGAGGATCTGAGTTGAAAACCCGAAAAGGGCGGCTCAGAAAATTTGTAAATAAGACCTTCCTCGGAGATTGGATTGGGAAACTTCATATTTTCCGCATAATCAGTATTTTCGGGGTCTGCTCAGCATGGTGGACATTCAAGGCATCTTATGAAGTCATGACAAGAGAAGTTTTGGTTTATGATATCTGAATGCTATTCCTTTCCTTGTAATTCCTTTTTGTGTTTGCCATAATACCAATAAAGTTTTGTTGTTAAACCTTTTCTTTCTCTTGATACCCTTTCATAAAGCATCTTGCATTGAAATAGAAATTAAAATTCGACATCATTTGAAATATTCGTAAGATTTTTTAGCATTACTTTGAAATTTGTCTAGAAGGGTATTGGAACTATGAGGTATTCAATGGTCAAATTTGGAGCTTAGGGCGTAAAAAGCCTCAAAACTTATAAGGAAATACAAGATGGAAATAGGTTTTGCTACAAACCTTGGCGGAAAGCCTCAAGAGATGCTTTGACTTTGCTTTAAGGAAGCATGTTGCAAAACATATTTGCTTACAATAAGAACAATTTTACATACATCAGAGGAAAAGCTAAATGAGACATTGGGAGAGCAATAAGTTTCTAGGAAGCTTGTCACTGAATATTGATGTATCAACCACAATGATAACAGAGTGTTGAAGAATATGAAGATGAAGATAGTTCTTCCAACTAGGAGTACAAGATAACTGGATTGAGTAAGCAAATGTGCAAAGATCATATGAAGCAAGGAAGTGCTAAGAATGACAATGGTAAAACAGAAGGGATGGAGATGACTATCTATGATTATTTAGTCAATCATCGAAGCATACAGTGGCAATTTTCAGATGATTTCCCATGCATTAATGATGGAAAACTGATGCATTTCCCATATCCCCACGGAGTTTCGCTCTAAGGTGTCCTAGCAGCAAAAAGCTTCCCTGTTTGAAAAATCAAGATAGAAGTCACAGGAGGAGATGAATATATTAAGTGATGTTCAAACAATGATAAATGAAGTAGGCAATGGTGAAGATTACTTTCCAAGGAATAGACGATAAAATTTTAACAACAAGAAATTGGTGAAGCTAACTAGTATTGAAGAACCGTCTTTTCTAATGGGATGGGCCAAAGCAGACACACACCTTCAATTGCCAGAGTTGAGAAAATGTTTGAGATAATATAATCCGAGTTTCCTGAAGCTTCACAGTTTTCTTTTATGTTAATTAAAGAAAATTTTAAGAAAAACAAAAGAAATAAGACATGCATTCATGACTAGGCATCCCTAGGGGCATATGCATCCTAATTGGATCATTTACAATTATTTTTGACAGGTTTTTGAATTCGCTTATTCATCCAAGCGTATGGAGGATGAAGTCACCTTTTTAACCTACTTATCTATTCAAGCATAAAGAGAATAGAATCTGCCTATCTATTCGGGCATGGGGAGAATAGAACCCGCCTATCCGTTTGAGCATTTAGAGAATAGAACATGCTTATCTATTCGAGCATGGGGAGAATAGAACCCGCCTATCTATTCGGACATGAGGAGAATAGAACCTGCCTATCCGTTCGAGCATTTGGAGAATGGAACCTGTTTATCCATCTGAGCACGAGAAAGATGAAACCCTTTTTTAAACCTGCTTATCTATCCGAGCATGAGAAGGATGAAACCCTTTTTTTGAACCTGCTTATCTATCCGAGCATGAGGAGGATGGAACCCTTTTTAAACCTGCTTATCCATCCGAGCATAAAGAGGATGAAACCCTTTTTTTGAACATGCTTATCTATTCGAGCATGAGGAGAATAGAACCTGCTTATCCATCCGAGCATGAGGAGGATAAAACCCTTTTTCTGAACCTGCTTATCTATTCGAGCATGAAAAGAATAGAACCTGCTTATCCATCCGAGCATGAGGAGGATAAAACCTTTTTTTGAACCCGCCTATCTATTCGGGCATGAAGAGAATAGAACCTTCTTATCTATTCGAGCATGAGGAGAATAGAACCCGCATATCTATTCGGGCATGAGGAGAATAGAACCCGCCTATCCGTTCGGGCATTTGGAGAATGAAACCTACTTATCTATTCGAGCACAAGGAGAATATAACTCGCTTGTCTTCTCAGGCACAAATGGTTTGGTAATCGGTGAAAATCAGTGTCTTCTTTTCTTTGCTCTATTCCTATTTCACCGGAATGACCAAAGAGGGGTAGCTGTTGTCACTAGATTTTCACCTTTGTTTTAGTTATGTTAATTTAGTATTAATGTATTAATGATAATATAGTTAGGTATCATATAGTTGATAACATAGTATGTAAATACTAATGCTAGTATTAGAATAGTTTAGGTCTTATACAATGTGTATAATTGTTAATATATTAGAATTATTAACGCACTGTATATATTTGATATATATTAGCATGATTGATAGGTTATTTAGAATTAATTTAGGTAGTATATTAGTATCTTAATTAGTAGTTATCAAAACCCAAACATATATAATAAATAGATAGCCCATTTAAAAAGGCCCATTAGATTAAATAGAGTCCATTAACTTATAAAAAAACAAACAGGCCTATACATTATACAAAGGGCCGGTTGGCCCAATTATAACCCAAAAAGAAACCCTAACTCCCGTCTTCTTCCTTATGCGCAGCTGAAGTAGGACCGTTGGATCAAGTGGGAGATCCAACGGTGTAGATCATGCCAGCTGGTGATGATATAGAGCCTCACCCGTTCGATCAAGATGCCATCCAATGGCCCAGATTGCTTCTGGTTGTTCACGCGGATCACCATTCGCGCGTGGCAGCCACGCACGAGACGATTCAGCTCTGGCCGTCAACTTCATCTTCTCCAATGCATCACTCGCTCCAATCGTTCCTCACCGGCGCCGTTCGAATCATCGGGAACATGTAAGTAGAGGAACAAGAGGGTTAAATCCCTAGATAAGAGCCCAGAAATTCAAAGGGGAATTAAATCCCTAAATTGGTGCCCTAGCCAAAATCAAGTTGCAATCGGATATGGACAAATATGCAAAAGGCAATTCAGAAAACCAGAATCCCTAAATCAGTGCCATGACAAGAATCAAGCAATCAGAGGGGAAGAAATCAGGGATTAGGCTTAGGATTTAGGCAATTCTTGTATTATAAATAGCACTATAAATCATTGTAAACAAAAAACAACATTCGACAGAACAATAATTCTAGAGAGAAATCACACATAGCAGTAGCATTCGAAGTTCATAGGAGCAAGCAGTTTGTAACCATCATTCGGAAACAATAAAGAGAAGCAATTTCTGGTAATTCTTCCAATCTATTTACTTTTGATTTTAATTTGAATAAAGGAGAAAAGAAATTTTTTTACCTTTTTTGGTTCAAAACATCGCCGAAATCTGGAAATTTCATCGAAATCTGGGAATTTCGCCGCCAACGCCGGTGGAAGGCGGCCGGCACGGCGGATGTTCATCGTGTTCTTCATGAAATGAAGAACACGAAAAACACCTCAGAGAATTATGATGAATCCCATTTTGATCCGTTTAGAAATAAAGAAAGAAAATAAAATCTGTTTATAATTTCAATTATTTATACTAACCCGTTTGACCCGACCCAAACCCGAGTATAACCCGTGCCCTTCTTTCCCGAATCTCACACAGCAGCTCTCCAGTTTTTAATTGTTTCAGTTTCGTCCCTTTGCTTTTCAATTTGGCACCAAACTTTTAATTACTTTTGAATTAACCCTCACATTTTGGTTTTTTTTCAAATTAGTCATTAATTCATACTTTTTTTAAAAATATAAAAAAATCCTTTTCTTTATTTAATTTTAAGTAAATGCTTAGTTATTTAATTAATTAACTATTTCTTTTATGCCTTTTTGTATATATTTACATGTATGTTAAACCTTAGGATTAGGGACTTAAAACTTAGATTAGTTACGTGTATGTTGTAAAATTCTCTTTATTTTCAATAAAATACACTTAATTATATTTAAATCTTAATATTTAAAAGGAATATAGACATTTCTTTAGGGTTATTCACTATTAGACTTAAAATTAAAATTCATTAACACATTTAATTTTCTTGTTTATTTGTTTAAGAAATGAAAACTTAATTAATGCGGTGTCTTATCAAACGGGAATGACGGCTTAGCGCCAGGAGTGTTGGCGGTGATTAAAGTTCATTTCTCGGATGATAAGGCCGTTAAAATAGATTTACATTCATTTTACGGACAAATAAAATTGAAATTTTGTGAACTTGCAAATTCCAGTTTTAAAAATGCTTTTTGAAATCAATTAAGGTACCAATTTTTTGGGCATTGTGGGGGTGCTAATCCTTCCCCACACGTAATCGACCCCCGAACATGTTTTCTCTTATTTTCGTAGACCAAAATGTAATTTTGATAAATAAAACGTTTTTATCAAAATACCCATTGTTTTAAAAGTGATCCAATCACACTTTTTTTAAAAAGATTGGTGGCGTCTCCGTGATTTTATAAAGTTTTCCAAAACGTCAAAACCTTCCTAAAAAAGGCTTGCGACAGCTTAGCGACTCCGCTGGGGACATTTTTTTTTCAAAACAAAAGAGGGTCAGGCCACGAATTGTTTTCAAAAAGTTTTTAGAAAAGGAATTTGCAAGTTCACAAAGGTTTCAATTTATTTGTCCGCTAAATGAATGTAATTCTATTTTACGCATTTAAAAATTGTTGCAAAAAAGCTCTATTCCTGAGCTCCACCCAATTGCTAAGTGAGGGGAAAACGCTTTGCTCATGTCAGAATATTGATTTTCCGTATGAGCCTAGCAAGTACCTTCGGGATTCATATGCCATATGTCTTCGTAAGGATACTGATTCTTCGAGAAGACATAGGAAGTGAGTCTTCCTGAGTTGAACTTGGTTCGTTTGAAGCCTATAATGGGTGAGAACCAGGGGCCTTGCTACCCTTAGTAGGGGACAACAAGGACAACTTGGGTACCTTTTAGAACCCAACTGTTTGAGAATTTTGGAGCCTACCCCAATAGAGCCATATGGAAAACTTAGGGTTTTGAGTCTGATCAAAATCATTGCGGATAATCAGTGGAGACATGTCCTAGAGTGTTGGAATGCGCTACCCAGAATTATTCGTGAAATTATTTTGGTCTCTTTATTCTGTTTTTTTTCTTTTTTGTCTTGTTGTTTTGCATATTCATTCATGTATCATCATTCCATTTCATCAGGTTTTGACGTTTAATAAAGCTGTTTTTAAAAGTAAATATTTTATTAAACCAATGTTCTTTTGTTTGCATTCATGCATTTGTATCATTCTTCTGTTTGTTTGGTTGTTTTGTTCTTTGCTTCGCATTGCATTCCATGCATACATACATAATAAGAATCTAACTCAAATAAAAATTTCTAAAAATCAAAATAGCAAAAACAAACCAAAAATACGGTACCCGGTCTCAAGTAAGAGCAATGGAAGAGAGAGTGATGGGGGTCAAAGTCTTGTTTTAGGTTCGGCTTTGGGGTTTTGAAAGAAAATGGGAGCAGTATTTTGAAAAAAGAAGTCCAGATTTGGGTTTTAAAATAGAAAAGGAGTTTTTAAGGGTTTTTTGAGTTCGTCGGCGACGCGGCGGTTTGCGGTGGCTAGGTCATCGAAATCTGGATTCTTGATGAACCTAGATGGATTTTGAATGAGAGGTTGAGAGTTCTTTAAGAGCTCTGGTTTTCGTTTTGTCAAAAGAGAAGGAAATGTTTGAGATAGGGGTTTTTATAACGTTTTTGCGTTTTAAAATGGGCAAATATCCATTTAAGGACCTCTGCCCCTCTCTAATCGCATCTTAAGGACTTCCGCAAGTCAAAATAGCACAATCGGTCCTCCGCGTGGGAAAATCACGGCCCCAGGCCATTCCGCGTTTTTTTATTACAACCCAGGTCCTTGCAACTTTTTGTTTTCTTACGATATCATCCCTATTTTTCCTTTTAATTTAGCCCCGAAAGTTTATTTATTTACGCTTTGGTCCAGTTTCCAGTGTATAAGCCCTAATTTCATGCATTTTGATTCTAGCTTATTTTTGTTCTTAATCTTGTTGTTTATTGTTTATGTTTAAATATGTTGTTTTTTTATTTATTGTTGAAATGTCCAATGGTTGTCTAATGCATGTTTAATATGTGATTTTACACTTGATTTGGTGTTTAATATATGTATATTACATAGTATATAGTTTTTATATTATATATAAAGTATATGGTTTTCATATATAATGAATACTTAACATATAATTCTTATAATATGTATTGAGTATATAGTTTCCATGTAATATATATAATATAGGTTTTACAAGGTATTTAATATTTAGTTCTACATAGTTATAATTTTCAAAAACATACAATTTTCCAAGTTTATAATATGTATAGCTTTTTAATATATATATATATATATATATATGCTAAGGGGTTTTTTATATTTATATATATTCTTTTAATATACTTAATTTGGTTTTTTTCTATATAGTATATTCTTAACATAATGTGCTTTAGTAATTTGGACATTGTTTGTTTTTTTTATGTGTTTGGGCTTTGTTAATTTAGTTTGGGCCTTCGGGTTTTGGACTTTAGATCGTTGGGCTTAGCCAATAGCTTTTGGGCCTTAGATTGGATTAGGTGGATTAGCTTAATTAATTTAGATCGTGTGCTCGTCTCATAGGGACACGATCCTTAAATTAATTAAGTTAATTCTAGGTTTAATTTCCTTAAAGCCTTAGCTAGTTAGGGTTCGAATTAATTTAGTGAATTTAAATTTGCTCTTGGCTCATTTGGGTAAATGTTAAATTCATTAAATTAATCGAACGTTCTTAATAACTTTTAGGATAAAATTAACTACAAAGTTTAGATCGATATTAAAGTCAATCCTCATAATTTTTTAGGGTTTTAGTCTTTAGGGCTAGTTAATCAATTTAAGGCTAATATTAGAGTCACTTAGCTAATAATTAGATCATTATTTGGGCTTTCCATAATTTAAGCCCTCACAAGTTAGGTCTTGGGGTATGCCTTGAGTGTTTATCTTTTGAAATCTTCGTTTTCCATCCCCTACTTGTCACTCATGTGACTTTAAATATCTTGATTGCATGTTAACTAATTTAAATCATAAAAATGGGAGGTATTCATTAATTCCGATATTTGTGTCGTAACAGCCTAAGCTTAAAGGATGTTGACCAAATATTTGAATTAATCCTTACCGACTCAAGGTAGAATTAAAACTCGACGAGATCATTACATCATTCTTTAACTACTGGCACCATGCATAAATGTGACGTGTGGGATTCAAACTACAAATTAACATGGCAGTCAGGCTTATATGATGTCGGTTTAGTCTACAGTCCGATGCATCGTCAACCTTATTAATTAAATGTCCAATTAATTTGAACCCACCAATTTGATAAAGCCTGTTCAATTAAGGTTAATTTTCAATTAAGGTTACTAAATTAAATTCCTTTCAAATTTTGATAATTTCTTTCTATTAAAAGCAACAAGTATTTTGGTACCGATTTTTGGGCGTGATGGGGGCGCTAATCCTTCCCCACACATAACCAACTGAATCCTCCTTTCAAATCGAATCTCTGGTTTTGTGGTGTTCAGCCTACCTTATCCAAGTGGCCGGTGGCGACTACAAGATTTTATCGATTTTCAAAAGTAAAAGAATTTTTAAAAGAAATCCCTTTAAGCCAAGATTACAAAGAAAAGATTCTTGGGATAACTCGCAGCGCCGAACTTATAATCTTTCAGGGTTTTTTTTCAAAAAGCGTAGTTACAGCATGGCGACTCCGCTGGGGATTGAACCCAGAATCTCTGGTTTTGTGGTGTCCAGCCTACCTTATCAAAGTGGCCGGTGGCGACTCCAAGATTTTATCGATTTTCAAAAGTAAACGAATTTTTAAAAGAAATCCCTTTAAGCCAAGATTACAAAGAAAAGATTCTTAGGATAACTCGTAGAGCCGTACTTATAATCTTTTAGGGGTTTTTTCAAAAAACGTCGTAACACCAATATGCACAATGTTCCATTTCCAACGGGAGATGGCATGTTTTTTTTCCAAACACAAGTCTAAAGGGCGAAGTGCTTAAGGAAGTTTTGAATGGTGTCCTGTAAGGGCACATGGATTCATCTAGTCTCAAGGACTAGTCCCTCCTTGATGGATTCATAGTCTTTTCAAGAATACCCTTGATCTTCTTGTTTGAAATCTAAACTTGCCCATTTGTTTGAAGGTAATATGCCGTGGCAATCTTTTGCTGAATTCCATACCTGCACAAAGCTCTAGAGATTAGTTTCATTTAAAATGGGTACCCTCATCGTGAATAATCATTATAGGGGCACCAAATCAAGTAAAAATATTTTTGTGCAAGAACTCGGCAACGTCCTTGGCATTATTTGTTGGCAATGCCACAGCTTCAACCCATTTGGATACATAATCCACAGCTACAAGGATATACATGTTACCAAACGATGGAGGAAATAGACCCATAAAGTCTATCCCCCATACATCAAATAAGTCTATAGGCAAAATGTTCTAGAGCGGCAATTGGTGTCTGCCAAAGATGTTCCCCGTCTGTTGGCATCGGTCGCATACATTGGCATAGTTGTGAGTGTCTTTTTATAATGTTGGCCAAAAGAATCTGGGTTGTAGCACCTTGGTAGCAGTCTTCATTCTGGCAAAGTGTCCTCCATAGAGAGCGGCGTGGCATAAATACAAAATGTTGTGCTGCTCCTCCTCTAGCACACATCGCCTTATTACTTGGTCAGCACACTATTTGAACAGTATTAACTCATCCCAATAGTATTTTCTGATGTCTGGCAGAAATCTTTTCTTGGCATTGTATGCCAAGTCTAGTGGTAGAATGTTGCTTATCAGGTAGTTGACTATGTCAGCGTACCATGGCATGGCATTAACTGCAAGCAAATACTCGTCAGGGAAGTCATCTCTTATAACAACGGTCTTACCATCTTCAAAGTGATTATCTAATCGTGAGAGGTGATCATCTACTAATTTTCATTGCCCTTCTTGTCTTGAATCTCAAGATCAAACTCTTGTAATAGAAGTGTCCACTGAATCAACCTGGGCTTGGCATCCTTCTTTGCCGAAAGATATTTCAACGTCGAGTGATATATATACACAACAACTTTATTACCAACTACATAAGATCTGAATTTGTCAAAAGCAAGTACCACAGCTAAAAATTCTCTCTCCGTTGTGATGAAATTGAGTTGTGCTTCACTCAAAGATCGGCTGGCATAGTATATGGCATGAAAAACCTTGCCATACCATTGTCCCAAAACTGCTTTGACGGCATAGTTGCTGGCATCACAATGAGTTCAAATGGCTTACTCTAGTTCGGTTCCACGACTATAGGGGCATTGATTAGTCTCTTCTTGAGTTCTTTAAAATCTCTCAAACAAGCATCATCAAATGCAAAAGTGGCATTATGTTCTAGAAGCAAACACAAAGGTTTAGAAATTTTAGAAAAGTTTAATAAATCGGCGATAAAAACCTGCATGACCTAAAAAAACTTCTTACACCTTTTACACTCGCAAGAGGTGGCAACTATTTATTTGCCTCCACTTTTGCCTTATCAACTTTCAAACCATGAAGTGGCACTTCTCCCAGTTCAAGATCAAGTTAGTCTCTATGCATCTTTTTAGAACAAGCTCCAAACTCTGTAAACACTCATCAAATGTCTTGCCAAAGACCGGGAAATCATCCATGAAGATTTCTAAGTTATGTTCAATCATGTTAGAAAAGATAGACATCATACAACATTGAAACGTTGTCGGTGCATTACACAATTTGAATGGCATTCTCTTAAAAGTGAACGTTCCATATGGACACATGAATATGGTCTTCTCCTGGTCCTCTAGAGCTATGGTAATTTGGATATATCCCAAATAACAATCTAAGAAGCAATAGAAAGCTTTACCTGCCAATCTGTCCAACATTTGATCAATGAACGGCAACGGGAAGTGGTCCTTTTTGGTGGCATTGTTCAGCTTCTTGTAGTCCATACACGCTCTCCATCCGTTTATAGTTCTAGAAGGAATTAACTCGTCCTTTTTATTTTGAACCACCGTCATACCCTTTTTTTTGGCACGCATTGTACCGGGTTGACCCACGAACTATTGGATATGGGATAGATTATCTCAGCACCAAGCCACTTGATAATCTCCTTTTTTACTACTTCTTTCATGCTCAGATTCAATCTTCTCTGGCCTTCATTTATTTTCCCATGATATTCCTCTAGGATTATCTTGTGCACGGATATGGTTGGGCTTATACCTCGGATGTCTGCCAAGGTCCAACCCAATGCTTGCTTATGTTTTTTTTAAGATTTCCAATAACCTTTCCTCCTGATCATTGATTAGATCAGCAAAATGATCACTGACAAGGTTGAGTGCTTACCTAGATGTGCATACATGAAGTGGTCTGGAAACGGTTTGAGCTCCAATTTGGGTGGCTCCTCAATGGATGGTTTCGGTACCACCACTTTTCTATCATCCAACTCTAGTGGCTCTGACTGTCTGACATAGCTTATTTCTTCAATGTCCTTGCTTGCTTCTCATTCACTATCGGTCTCACTGGAATCGTCATCAGTTTCTTGGCATAGTTGTGCCACGTCCACCTTGAAAATGGACTCCATCCTATCTTCTGCTTGGCATTCCTCTGATTCATCTGCACATTTCAAAGCTTGAAACACATTAAATGTAACTTGTTGATCATTCATGCGTATAGTTAATTCTCCTTTATGTACTTCAATCAAAGCTCTACCGGTGGCAAGAAAAGGTCTTCCCAATATGATTGGGACATTAGTATCAGCTTCATAATCTAAAATAATAAAGTCGGCTGGGAATATGAATTTATTTACCTTTACCAACACATCCTCAATCTTACCCTTATGATGTGCAAATGATCGATCTGCCAACTAAACTGTCACGATAATGGGCCTTGATTCAATGCCAAGCCTTTTGAATACCGAAATCGGCATCAAATTAATATTATCTCCCAAGTCACACAGTGCCATGCCCATGAATTGCTTTCCAATCGTGCACGGGATAGTAAAGATTCCTGGATCTTTCAATTTCGGTGGCAACCGATTGAGTATCCTGGCACTACATCCTTCGGTTAAAGCTACAGTTTCAAAGTCTCCCAATTTCCTTTTCTTGGAAAAAACATCCTTCATGAATTTAACATAATTGGACATCAATTCGAGTACTTCCACCAATGGAATATTGATATGCAATTGCTTTAGTACTTCCAAGAAACGTTTGAATTGTTGATATTGCTTATGCTTCTGTAACCTTTGTGGAAATGGTGGAGGTGGGTAAACATATGTTGTTGTTGCTGGCTTTGCCAATAGTTTACTGGCATTAGACCGTGGTTTTGAGGCATTCATCTCATTGGCATCAGTCTAATGGCTGGCATCGTTCTACTTACTGGCACCAGTCTGATAGTTGGCACCACTCTGTTTACTGGCATCAATCTGATGGTTGGCATCGTATCCGTCCTCTTCTTTGTTTTCTGGCTCTCGCGGTACATCTATTAGTCCCTTCTTTTTCTTTTAGCAATGAACTGACCGTTCAACAGATGTCTCGGCTTCGCATTATTTACCACTCTGAATAGTTACAACTTTGCATTGTTTATTATTTTTCTGCCTGGCATCCTCTGTATTGCTTGGCAAGGTTCCCTGGGGTCTATTGCTGAGTACACTAGCAATCTGACCAATCTGAACTTCCAAGTTCCGCATAGAAGCTGTGAAACTTTGGACAGTTGCATCATTCTGCTCCAAGTAATCTGTCAAAGTTCCCTAGTTGTTCCTTTGCCACCATAAAAATTGTTTTGTACCTATTGTGCATTTTTATTGAAACCTGCATGGGCATTATTTTGCCGTGACATGCTGTTCTGACGCTGAGCATTGCTCTACTGTGGGCATTGTATTGGTTTCCTCATTGATTTCCCCAAGTTAGATTCGGGTGTTGTCTCCATCTTGCATTATAAGTATTTAAGTTAGGATTAAAATTGCGATTTATGTTGCCAACATAATTTACTGACTCAAGATTGGCAGGGCAATCATCCACATGGTGGCTCTCTCCACAGGCAGTGCAGAATGGCTCCAATGCTTTCACTTCATGGGACTTATTATTCTTTTGCAAAGTCCTCACCATGCTAGTGAGATTAGAAATCTCGGCATGGATAGATGTTAGTTCATCAACCTTTAATTTCCCACTAGTTTTGTTTCTGATCCCTAGTCTTGCAACAGGATATTTAAAATCATTAATTGAATTCCTCTCTAGGATGCCAACAAGCTCCGTGTAGTTCTTGAAAAGCAAAGAACCGGCTACCGTAGCATCAACAATAGTCCTTGTTTGTGCATTTAAACCATTGTAGCAGGTTTGTATTTGTGTCCAATTTGGGAATCCATGCATAGGACACCTTCTTAGCAGATCTTTAAATCTTTACCAAGCGTCGTATAAGGTTTCATCTTTAGCCTGTATAAATGTAATGATCTCACCCCCAGCTTGGCAGTGAGTGTTGGCAGTTGGAATCGAGTCAAAAACTTCTGGCATAAGTCCTCCATCAGGTGACTGAGCCAGGCAACAAGGAATTGAGCCTAGGAAAAACTAAATAATTTTAGCTTTACGGTATCTTCTGATACTTCAGGCTGCTTAAATAGCTAGCAAATCACCATGAATTGCTTTAGGTGTTGCCTCGGGTCTCCATTCAGTGCTCTATCGAATTGGCCTACATTCAAAAGCGTTTGAATCATTACCAGTTTAAGTTTAAAATTCGATGCATTTACCTTTGTACCAACTACTCCTGGCATCAAATTCTCAATGTTGGGTGCCGAATGTTCTCGGATTGGCCTCTCTTCATCCTCATTAACATTTGGGGCAACAGGAGGTGGTGGTATCTCATTGTTAGGTGGATTTCCGCCATTATTTACCATACCATTTTCTCTATTGCCTTGTTGATTCATCTTTCGATATCTTCTGTTGAACCTCTACAAGGTTCTCTCAATTTTCGGATCGTATGATCACTCGTCCACCATAGGGTGACTTCTAGTCATACACCGATAAAAACAAAAGTAAAATAAAAATAAAAGAAATACAAGTAAAATTTAAAAACAATCAAATCCGTTGCAATCCCCGGCAACGGTGCCAAAAAAACTTACACCTCATGCCTCTAACACCTACACCCATGCCCTATGCATGCCACCACCATGCCCTGTGCACCATCATCAATACCCTTTTTATCTCGGCAGTCCCCATTTTTCACACACAGACAACCATTATTTTTCCCGAAGCCTCTCCCTCACTCACCTGAGCTTTACTCAACATTAAGCAACCAAAACCAAGCAACTTGATTCTCCACCACCATCGGAAATTATCACTCACCATACACCAAATATCACAAAGCAGCCACCTCTTGCACCCTACCATCACCCATCACCGATTCAAAATTTCCCCACCAAAGCCTCCAACCCTCACCACCATTTGAACCGCAAAAAAACCCACACCCACTTGGAGCACCCGCTGAAACCATTTTTCACCATCACTATTCCAATTGAACCGAGCTTCTTAAATTAACAACAACTCGTGAAACTTAGTTGATCGAGCATAGATACTTGAGTTTTGGGTATATTCTTCCCTTTTTTTCATTTTTTGTTTAATACATTCTTATGGTTTAATGAAATGTTGATGAGTTTATAGGTAATCCTCTTTGTTTATTTAAGTTTCATTCTTGTATGTTATTTTATTTCATTTATTTGTTAGAGTTTTGTGCCTTTTTGTTTGATATGTGGTTTAATTTTGTGTTTGCTTGTATATTTTTAGGATAGTTTTAGCTTTTTAGAATTTATTTTAATTAATTTAAACATACCATTGGCTTAATGAGGTGTGTTTTTAGATTAATTAAAATGAATTTAGGTTCTTTTTTTAAATTAGTTGAAACCCTAGTTAGAATTTACGGATTGAACATATTTAATTAAATTAAAATTTGTCATTGGCTTAATGAGACATATTTTAAATTAGTTAAATTTATTCTATTTTTCTTAATTATATTAGGATATAAAATTAAAGTTTAATGTAGTATAATT
This sequence comes from Hibiscus mutabilis, assembly GCA_019671005.1. Classification (NCBI taxonomy): domain Eukaryota; kingdom Viridiplantae; phylum Streptophyta; class Magnoliopsida; order Malvales; family Malvaceae; genus Hibiscus; species Hibiscus mutabilis. Next base: position 76,065,020 of record CM033715.1, on the reverse strand, counting down.
AAAAAATTGTAACTATTAATTTGATTTTTTTAATAATATCCTTGGCTTAATGGGATTCTATCTTCAAGTTAATCAAATTAATTATTATGATTCAAGATAATTTCATAAAATATTAGGCTTTCTTAGATTTCTAAGTTTTAATGGATTAGGATTAATATTAGAAGAATTTAGAATATAATAGATCACTAATTACTTTTTTCATAATTTGGGCCTTTTATGTTAGAATTTTAGTGGACCTTTTAAGTATTCATTTCAAGCTTTTACGTGACATGTATTTAATTGTCATTCATTTGACTTTAATATTTTGATGGACATTTTGATAATCAATCAACTTTAACTATAAAAATGAGATATTTATTAATCCAGGTATTTGTATCGTAATATCTTGACTTAATGGATATTGACCAAATATTTAAATTAATTTATATTTTCTAAAGGTGAAATTTAATATGAATAAAATTTGGCAAGTCATAACATCATACTTAATTGTTCATGTATAAATGTGATGTACTTGATTCGAATCATAAATTAACACGACATTCGGTCTTAGTCGATGTCGGTTTAATCTATGATATGAATTTAAGTCACTCTTATTAATTAAATTATTAATTATTCCGAGTCCATCAAATATTAAAGCTCATTTAATTAAAGTTTATATTCAATTAAGCACACTTAATTAAATTTAACTTTAAATTTTAGTAATTCCCATCGATATAAAAGTAACATATAATTTGGTACCGATTTCGGGCGTTGTGGGGATGCTAATCCTTCCCCACACATAACCAACTTCCGAACCCTTTTCAAAATGAATCTCTAGTTTTATGGTGTCCGGCCTATCTTATCCAAGTGGCCGGTGGTAACTCCAAGTCTATTTTCAAAATATGAATTTTAAAAAAATTCTCCCAAATTCAATTTTTCAAAACGTGGGAAACTGCGTATCAATTTTTAAGAAAACGTAGCTACACGATGCCCCTACTTATGCCCCAACACTAAAAAATTAAATTTCAAGCCCTAACCCTAAATTCTAAATCCTAAACCATACACCCTATACCCTAAAAAATACACCCTACCCTAAATTCCCTAAAACTTAACCATAAACCCTAATTTTAAACCCTAAACTTAATTTTTAGTGTTGGGGCATAGTAGGGGCACCGAAAAATGGCAAGAAATTTCTATCTGTCTACCAACTCCCTGTGCCTGCTATACAGACATAGGTTATTAGAAATCCCCCCAAACCATTATTCGAAAACCATAGAAAACCATTCCTTTTACTTACACCTTCCCTTGGTAACACATGAGCTTCATAATTGCTCTCCCTAAAGACAAAGTCCAATTTGCACTGATACTGTCTTACAAAAAACCTGCACTTAGACGCGAGTTCTGCGGAAGCATCAGGCACCGGGCTTACCTGTTGTATTTATACTTATAAAATAAGTTTTGATATCTATAAAAAAACGAAAAAATAACCTAAACTGTTATAAAAAATTTAACATTTTAAGTTTTCGGACAAGCGCCCTCTAAGTCTGTTGCACGTTAGACTCCCCGTAAATATATATACTTCTCCTCTACATTTTCTATAGAAAATGGGGTAAATTACACATGTCACTCAACAATTAATAAAATTTAAATGGGTCACTCAATAATTGATAAGATTATAAATGGAACACTCAATTTTAAAAATTTATAAACAAACCTTTTAATTATTAATCAATTATTACAATAGGTTACTGGGTGTTAAAAATGAAATGAACTTTATGTGATGTTAGGAATTATATTTTTAAATGATTTTCTTAATAGATAAATTTCATCATAGGTCATTCGATTAATACTAATATTACAAGTGGTAATAATAAGATTACAAATAGATCAATCAATCAATTTCCACCAACATGTTGGATTATTAAAAATGAAATGGGCGTTGGAATGTGTTTTCAGGAAATGTTTTTTTCTAATGATATTCATATTCGATATATTACAGCACAACTCATCTAATTATTAGTAAGATCATAATTGGGTCACTCAATTATTAGTTAGAGTAAGAATGAGGTATCAAATTTCAAAATGTCACAAACGAGTCACTTAATAAGAAAAGACAAGGTTTTTGGCTTCTCAAAGATTGAGTGCTCCATTTGACGAACGGTGAAAAAGCTATAGTTGGTGAGAGGAAGAACATATCTCGTGGCTGAGATCATCTAACGATGAGATCATGGTTCAAGAAGTTTGAAAGTTTTAAGGTGATTTTATAGCTTTTAATAGAGATTCTCGAGAATCCAATCAGATGAACTGAACGAAAAAATTAAGGTGAATTTTATGGTGAAATTTGGGGTTCATTGACCATCGTATATTATGATCGATGCGGTAGCACATGACCTAACTATTACAACCAATTAATTAAGCGACTTGATTGTTATAAATAATTAATTGAAGGACTTGATGGCAACTCTTGGAAATCTAATATTTTCTAATGAATAAAATATTCCATGTCATAAAGTCGTTTGACATTTAACGCAGGGCACAATTGTGGCTTTTTTTCGGACCTTCGAGTACTATGGAGTCGAACAATGCAGAATTGCGCACAATGGAGCGTGCATTAGCGTTATTTGTTTCGTCGAGCTGGTAGTTATTACAGCAAAATAAGTTTTAGTGGCGTTTTTAGCACCACTAAAAATCCTCGCGGCATTAAAAAATGCACCACGAGAATGCTGCTGAAATCAGTGCCGCAAACATTAGCAGTGTTTGATATTCAAAATGCCGCTAATATCTTCTTTTTAGCGGTGTTTGTAAAACAAACGCCACAATATTTCATGATCTTCAGTGGCGTTTTCATGGGTAAGCACCCCTATGTGATGTAATTTTTAGTGGCGCTTTCACCGCAAACACCGCTAAGCTTATTGCCTTTGCCAAGCAACATTTTTAAATATGTACTACCCAAATTTAACCTGTAACATTATCCAATAACAACAAATTTAAAAAATAATTACAAATATTAAGTAGAAATACTTAACAACAAAAATAAATCTAAGTCTAGAACATTAAAGTGAAATGTAGTTCAACAATGTAGTTCAATGTTAAAGTGAAATGTAGTTCAACATTGATCAGTAAAATAAACAAAACATAAACGAACTTAAGAAATCAACTAAGATGACGGTTTTGTGGTTGGAGATTCTAATATGTTGCTTCTCTCTCAGCTTCCCTCGCTTCTCTCTCTGCTTCTCTCTCAGCTTCCCTTGCATCTTCCCTCCTTCTCTCTCGGCTTCCCTCGCTTCTCTCTCAGCTTCTCTTTTTGCTTCCCTCGCTGCTTCCCTCACTTCTCTCCCTGCTTCCATTTTGTATTTCTGTAATATTCATTTCAAATGTTAATTGTTAATACTATAGATGCAAATTTATTCTTTTAAATTAATAATTGTAGATAAAATAATTAAAAGTCTGCAAAGTTGAACCTAACATGGTGCATATTTGAAGGATGAAGAGAGATGTAACTATTATATTACCAAAGTAAAAGCCAAGTTAAATATATAAAGTACCTATCAGCCATACTTAATCCACTTGACATATATAAAGAAAATCAACCAAACATAAAAATTCAAAGAGAAAGTTACTTGTTGGGGAAAACCACCGTTTGGCAATTGAGAATTTATCAACAATTTTGTAGCTCGAAGCGGAGATGCGAAATTCCTCTCAACCTATTCAACATAACAATAAAGCTAACATACTTTAGGTATTTAATTTAACCAAAAAATATACTCTATTTGAGACATAATTGTGGTATAAACCATATTTATATTTGGTTCAATTTCTTTAATAGTCAATAAAGTTAGTATACTTTATTTGAGACACAATTGTCAAAGGTGACATGCAAGCTTTGTAGTGCAGTGGTGATACAAATATCACAAGGCTACTTTGAGTATTCATTTTGTGAACATACTTCAAATCTTCTACTATTTGCTTCAAAGTAAAATCAAAATCATGCTTAATATAAAAGGGAAACAAACAACTTGACCCCATATTTTCTGTTTTCTTTTAGAAATGAAAACAAAACTTCACCGTTTTTTCCTTCTTTTCCGAAATGGCATGTGCAAATTAAACAACAACATTTAGTTTGCAACACATTGTTTAAACCCAGATTAACAGTACTCCTATTGACAACAACATTTGCACTGAAATTGTCAGAAACAGTGGCCACGTAGTCCTGTTTTCCACCACAATTAAAATGTCAAAACTCCTCAGATGTTTAGCAATACCAAACACATAAAACATTTAAGTGATTTTTATATTTGTTTATTAAATTTACCATTATCATAATTTCCCTTTTCCTTCTAATTGTTCCTTCAAATATCAGAAAATGGTATTCCGTAAAGGCCTAAAATTTTAATATGTTTTTTCCCCAAATCGAATTCAGAGATAAAATCGGCTTAACAAACACTAAAACTAGTCATTGCCTAGTAAATCCTCATGAAAATCAAATACGAGTATACGACAGCGAAGCAACAACCTTGAAAATTAAACCCCAAAAAACCTTACTTTCGCTTCACAAATTCATAAAATTTCATAATGTTAAAGAAGAAGAAGAGACAATTACCGTAGGAAAACTGTTGCTTGTGTGGGAGAAAGCGTCGGTGGGAGAAAAGAATGAGTTAGGGTTTGAAACTTTAATTTTGGAGAGGTATGAAGTCAAAAATAGCCTCCAGCATTTGACATTTTGGTCACTTTAGCTTCTGTTTTTTTTTTTGTGCAAGCAGTCACCCAATGTTTTATTATTTTCGTTCAAAATTTACTCTCGACGGATGAAAACCTTGTGGTCATTTTAGCTTCTGTTATTGTTTTTGGTGCAAGCAGTCACTTAATGTTTCATTTTCGTTCAAAATTCACTCTTGACGGATGAAAATCGTTAGTCAACTAACGGTCAACGCCCTTTGATGATGTGGCAATGCCCCGCGTCGCTTTTGCTGACGTGACATCAAAAAAATTTTATTAAAAAATTAAAATAATTATTTTTTATTTTTTAAAAATAACTGTTTTTAACCAATCACATCAGCAAAGTATCATGTGGCATCATCTGATTAGTTAAAAATATAAAAAGTAATTATTTTTCAAAATATTTTAACCAATTAGATAATGTCACTTCGGCAAAGTATCACATGGCATCATATAATTGGTTAAAAAATAAAAAAATAATTATTTTTTAAAATAAAAAATGTATGCCACATGGCATCGCCACAGACATGCCACATCATCGAAGGGGCTGACCGTCAGTTAACTGACGATTTCTATCTATTAAGAGTAAATTTTGAACGAAAATAAAACGTTAAGTGGTTGTTTACACACAAAAAATAATAGTGACTAAAGTGACCAAAAGATCAAACGTTGGGAGCCTATTTTTAATTTTATGCCTTTCAGAGAATGAGTGTTGTGAGGCGGCTAAAGGTTTGGGAAATATAACACATGGTTTAAACCTAAAAAAAGAAGAAAGGTTAAAAACAAATTAAACTTGATTTTTACCATGGAAATAAAGCTTGGACAAACGGTGGAGATGGGGTTTTATTTGCTTAAGTTTATGAGTTAAAAACTCAATATACTATTTTTTTCTAACATTAAACTCATAAAACGTCACACTTTTTGCGACGTTTTAGTAAAATGCCACGATATGAATCCTATTGCAGCATGTGTTCCAAAAATGCCACTAACGTATGAGTTTTAGCGTCGTGTTCAGAAAACGCCACGAAAGAAAGGCACCTATTGTACAAGTTATTGTGGCATTTCGAACACAAATGCCACTACAGTACAAGTTATTGTGGCATTTTCGGGAAAACGCCACTACAGTACAAGTTATTGTACTAGGTATTGTTTGATTCTCACTGCGAGGTGTTGCCATGTGTTTGTTTTAAGCATGTTTTTTGCGAGGCGGATGATATCATAGACACGCTCACCAAGGAGGGAGTGAATAGGGCATCCTTGTTTCATGATGGATGGTGATTTGGTACCAGGGGCTGGTGTTATCGGTGCTAAGGGAGGCTGTTCTAGAGGTTCCTTTGTGTGGGGGTTGGTGCGGGTGCTTGTCTTGCCAATGGTGGGGTTAGTGTACCACTCTTGGCTTGTTTGGATGAGGCGTAGTGGAGTGTTGTTGTTTAGGTGATGTTTTGTGCTTTCGCTTGTTTTCATGTGTTGGGTGCTTCGTGTTTCGTTGTTTTTTTTTTTGGTGTAATGGTTCATGTATTGTGGTACTTGTACTCATTTTTTTACATTCTAGAGGTTATGAAGGTTTTTAAAGAGGCACGAGACAATATTTGTATGATTTTCCATTAATAAAATTATACGTTGCTGATAAAAAAACGTTCTAGTGATTTGTTTGTGAGAATCAATCAATTGAGTGGTTCTTTTATAACATTTCAAAATCGGATGACTCATTTACAATCCTATTAGTAATTGAGCTACATAACAATCTAGTGACTTGTTTATGACAATCAATTAATTGAGTCAACTTTGTATTTAAGCTTATTTGTTGTTTACAATAAAGCTCCCAACTGGTTTTATCAAAAAAGATAAATTTTCTAAACTTTAGAATCCTTTGAGTAGTTCTAGTAGAAAAAATATTTTATTAGAGGTGACAATCGGGTGGAGAATAACTTAAAATCATGGGATCAGAACTGGCGAGATGAGAAGTAACCGAAATCTTCACCTACGAGTATGAGGACAAATTTTTTTTTCCTTGAAACTCAAATGGGGATGAGAAAGGGAATTGCTATATCTGTACCATGGGGATTCCTAAACTGTATCCGTATAAATCCCCATGAAAATCTCCAAAAAAAAATTTCTGCATAGATTTCCGAAACAAAGAAATTATATTCATTGTTTTATTTAGCAAGGATAGGTGGTCATTTTTATTTTATTTTATTTTATTTAAATTAAAGTATTGTATTATTTTAATTTAAAATACATGAATCATGTTTGGCTGGCCAACATACAAGTTTAACTTATTTCAAAGTTCAAACAAGAAAACAAATCCATAAATTCAATTTGTTTAAAGCAGTTTACATTAAACTCGAGTTAGGATCATAATCTATTGATGATTTCAAATTTTATTATTTAAGAAGTAAGAATTAAGAGTGAATTATTTGAAAGTTTATTGTTTATATCTCATTTCAATAAAATTACTATAAATGATTAGGATATAAAATATTATAGATGTGCTCCTCAAATTAATTCAAATAAACAGAAAAAAAATATCAGAATTCTTAAAAGAATAAAATGCATTTATTAGAGTTATATTGTCTGCCATCATTTCTTTTTGCTCCAACCTCAAAATTTTACTTTCATCTCAAATTAATTTAGGTCTACCTATTTAACTAATCGTTTACATAGGAAAGATAAAATTTTAGATAAATTCGAGTGAACTTGATATATGGATTTATATAGTGATTAAATCTTGAGTAAAATATAAGTTGGATCGTAAAAAATATAAAATATGATAAAAATTTAATAGTATCTAGATTTTAATAGATAAAAGATGATAAAGATTACATCTTTGAGTTTTATTTTGGCTACTAAAATAATATGTTTTGTTTATTTTTTGGGCATTAGAGTTTCCTGAAACTCGTGGGGATCAACATGTGGAAGGTATGAAGATGAAAAAAATTCCTAAAATTTTTAATGAGATTTACCAAAATCATATCCGCAAGTGTTGGGGACGAAATAGAGAATACAAAATTGTCTCTGTCGTGCTCCGTTGATATCGCTAGATATTATTATTTCTAGGACATTTAGGTTCAGACAGTTTGCCTGCAAGGTATGTATGCCTTATTAAAGAGTAAAGAAAAATAGATAGATACTACCATGAAATCATACCACATGTTCATTTTTTTTTTAATTTTGACCATAATATTTTAAATATTTTGGTTAATTGAAGTTTATAAAATACATATTTAAAAACTACTCAATTAAAAGTTTTTAAAATATATTTTCACATTTTTATGAACAATTTTTTAAATAATAAAGTTTTATTTTAAAAAAAATATATGTAACAATTAAAAGTTAATAAATATATTTAGTTTCTTCTATTGGAAACTTTATTATCCACGAATGAGTCTTACTTTAGGTTTAAAGTGTTTAGTTTAAGGGGTAGGTTTAAAGGTTTTAAATTAGAATTTAAATTTAGTGTTTTGGGTTAGAGTATGAGATTTTATATTTAAGATTAGAGATTTAGATTTTATACTATATAGTTTAATAGGCACACTTGTGTAAAAAAAGTACACTGATTGTGTATTAATTTTAACTATTCTTCGACAATATTTATTTTTTGTATAACCACATGTATTTAATCCATTGGTTGAGTAATTCAAATTGAGAACTCATTATGGGGCGACCCTCCCAACTCATTTGCTCCATGCACACGCTAGAACTCGAACTCTTAATATTATTTAAAAATTTTAGCCCCTCATCCTACTAGAGCAACTAGTCGTTGGTTCGATAATACTTTTTTTGTCATCACTTTAATTTGTTTCATTTTAGTTTTGGCATAATGATAAAAAGGCCCTAACATTTGTAACCATTTTTAATTATGTCCTTAAAATTTTACTGGTAATTTAAGCCATAGTTCTTCAATTATTTTAAATAAGTGGTTTTTGGATGATCAACTAACAGCCAATATTTTGCTATTGTGGCATGACAACGTTAATAGTGTAATTGGAAAAAATATTGAGGGCTTTTTTGCTATTATATCATTTTTACTCTTTGTTTATAATTTTATTTTTTACTGTGAAGATAAATTTTATAGTATTATTCGTTTATAAAAAAACAATAAATGATTATAAAATATGAAATATAATAAAAAAATAAAAAAATATGAGATTATAAATAAGAAAATTCTGAACATATTCTAATATTTTAAAATTTTAGTTATTCTGATAACAAGTGTTTTTATTTTTAAATGTCGTTACATTATTGAACTTATAATTAGTTAAGATGTAACATACTATAAATAAGTTTAAAACTAATAAATACTATATTTTTGTTATATTCAATATGTGGGTGAAAAATATTTTATAATAAAAATTTATCTATAGATAATTATACAATGAGTGATAATAACTAATAAATAATTTGTATATAGATATATTAATTTTGTGCTCGTTCATTAAGCCGTGATTTTTAGTTCGTTTTATTCAAAGATAAAAAGGCGCAATAACCAAATGGCATAATGTCAAAATATACCCATAACATTTGAATGAATAGTCATTTTGGTTCATATCTTTTTTGAAGCAATTTAGCTCTCAACGTTATATTTTGGGTCAAAATTACCCCTATACGGATGAAAATTGTTAGTCAACTAACGGTAAATGACTTGACAAACTTACAAGACGGTGCACGTCGCGATAGCAGTGCCATATAGATAAATATATTGACTTTACAGAATGACACATTAGTCAAAAAATAAATTTATAAAATTGTATAAAATATTTTTGGCGTGTATTTTGAATCAAATCATTTCAAGTTATTTATCGTCAATTGACTAACAACTTTCATCCGCAGATGGACCATTTTAACTCAAAATTAAACGTTGAAAGCTAAATTACTTCGTAAAAAAGAAATAGAGGTCAAAATGACTATCAATCAAACGTTAGGGGCATATTTTGACATTATGCCTAACCAAAAAGTCTAACGTTTGCTTTTCTTTTTTTAATTATATTGAGAGGTATTACATTCTTGTGTTAAGATTTGAATCCGCAATCAGACAATATAAATATCTTTAATCACTAAATCAACGTTTATTTTTGTCCGATAACGGACTAAAGTACTACATTATAATTAAATTAGACGGCTAAAACTAGAGAAAAAAAAACTGATGACCTTTTTCTTCCGCCTTTAACACCCCTCGGTCATCTTGAACTCTTGTTCTTCTCCTTTTCTCTCTTTTAATCTATAAAAACAAATCAACCAAGCCCCAAACTGTTCATAATCTCCATTCCTTGAAGACAAAAAACTTGTTTTCCCCATCCATGGCTGACAACCCTTACTTCAATTTCTTCTCACCAGGTTTGTTCAACTTCAACCCTAATCCCTATCCCCAAAACTCCCATCCAAACAAAACCACCAATTCCAACCCTTTTCTTCTCCATCATCAATCATCATCATACCCTCCTTCCCCACCCACTAGAGAAGCTCTGCCACTGTTGAGCTTAAGTCCCACGAATCATTACCAAGAGGAACAAGACGACGATGAAGATCAACGAGAGCGAGTGGACGATGAAACTGTTACTGTTGCACTTCACATAGGGTTACCGAGCCCTAGTGATTCGGAGTTGGCTTCCGTTTTATCATCTTCGTCGGAGACGACCGACAAAGACGATGAATTCCGAGCCAATAGACTCAACAAAGGACAGTACTGGATCCCTACCCCTTCTCAGATTCTTATTGGCCCTTCACAATTCTCTTGTCCCGTTTGCTTCAAAACTTTCAATCGATACAACAACATGCAGGTAACATTAATCAAGGGGTTTTTCTTGGGTACAGAAATTTTCCAATGATCGAATCTTTTGTCGATCATTACAAAACTTTCGAGATCACAAAATTTAACCTACTTGACAATTGTGTGGTGAATTTTGTTGTTCAGATGCATATGTGGGGGCATGGATCTCAATACAGGAAAGGACCGGAGTCACTGAGGGGAACTCAGCCAACAGCAATGCTGAAGCTGCCATGCTATTGTTGTGCGCCGGGTTGCCGGAACAACATCGACCATCCGAGGCCGAAGCCGCTCAAGGATTTCAGAACTCTGCAGACTCATTACAAGAGGAAACATGGAATCAAGCCATTTATGTGCAGGAAATGTGGGAAGGCGTTTGCAGTGAGAGGGGACTGGAGAACCCATGAGAAGAACTGTGGGAAGCTCTGGTATTGCATTTGTGGCTCGGATTTCAAACACAAGAGATCTTTGAAAGACCACATTAAAGCTTTTGGGAATGGTCATCAAGCTTATGGGATTCATGATTTGGAAGAAGATGATGAGCCTGCGTCTGAAGTTGAACAAGATAATGAATCCAATTCATGACCAAAAGTGACTGAAAAACAATATTCTATGGATTTTTTATTGCCAAAAAGATCAGTCTATCACTGAAAATTAGTCATTATTTTTCTCCGAGTAAGAACCATGCAAAATTCTATGATTAATTAAGAAGTTTGAAGAAACATCTACTATTTTTGTGGAGAATCGGTCACATCACATGTAATAGCTTAGATTCCTGCAAGGTTTGTTTGGGGTATTACCCATTTTTCTGGAAATAACTACTATATAAGTTGAGAAGGTAGGGTTTGTTATCTAGCAAATAAATCAGCTCTTGCATGTTTGTGGATTGAACATACATAATATAAAAGAATAGAAATAATCTGCCATTTTCAATGTCCGCCTCATCATTACAAAAATTGGGTATAAGGTTTAGGGCAAATTTTGAGTTTAAGGGGTAAGGGTTAGTTTTTAAGGTTTAGTATTTAGTATTAGGAATTAGGGTAGGTATGAGTGCAGCATGTCTAGGGTGCGGCTAAAAGACGGCAAGTTTCGAAACTTGTCTAAGAACTTAAAATGTTAGATTTTTTTATAACAATTTAGGTTGGATTTTTCCGTTTTTTTACAAGTTTCGATACTTAGTTTTTTTATTATAACATTTTAAGTTTTTGGACAAGTATCGATACTTACAAAATAAGTTAGATGCTTGTAAAAAAATACAAAAAAAAACTTAAATGTTATTAAAAAGTCTAACATCTTTAGTTTTTGGACAAACATCAAAACTTGTCATATTTTAAGCACACCCTAAACTTGTACGTTAGACTCGTCCAGAAATTAGGGTAAGAGCGTAGGATTTAATTTTTTTACTCTTGGTGCACCATGGAGCACAAAAAAAGTGCAGAAGATTTTTGTTGAATATAAAAAAAAGTGTCAATTATTTAAGCTTGAATGCTCAAGATCATAAAATCTTCACCTTTATCAACACAATCAAATCCTGGTTCCAAGTACAAACTCAAATAGAATACTTAGAGGGAATTGTTGAGAGAAAGGGATGGGCACAGAAAGCTGCAGCATCCATTGATTCCCCACTTACAGTAATGAGTATATAAGCACTCAGTAAACTGTAGCATGAAACGACGCTTCAATCAGAAATTGACCATTTCTCTTTCTCTCCTCACCAAAATAGCTTTCAAGAAACTCAGCACTGGAATCTGCTGATCATATAACAGTGAAGGCAAACTATATCAAAGTATTCTTTTCCCCATTAACAAATAATATGATAAAAGAGGAATCCAGATACAAGATTTAAGACCAGTTTAGCATAACTTTAATATGAAAAAGTAAATGTATATAAACACCCTTAATGATGTTTTTCAATACAGTTTTTTAATAATACAATTAAGGATTATTATCTTATACAATGGTTGTGGTTAAAAATAATGTTTCTACAAATGGGCTTATTTAGGGTTTTAGTTTAAGATTTAGACGTTAGAGGTTTAGGTTGTAGGATTTAGAATTTAGAATTTATAGTTAGAAATTAGAGTTTAGGGTTAGATTTTTAGAACTTTAAGATTAAAATTTTAGATTTTAGATTTAGACTTGAAAATAGATATACTTGTAGAAACTTTTTTTACACCGTCAATGTATCAAATATTAATCCTATAATTAATGCATAAACCTCCCTCCATGAAAGCTACAAGACATAGGTTTACTATTCTTCTGTAGACTGTAATGTGTTGCATTGCATAGTAATAATAATAACTCAGCCAAACAATAATACTGACCAATTCGCATTTATCAAGTTTCACTTTGCTGGACAGACAAGTTCGTATTGGGGCCATTAGCTTTCTTCTTTTTTTCTTCTCCTATCCATGCGTTTCACTGTTTTCTCTCTTGTTTCTTTTCAATTCTATTCTTCTTTTCTGCACAAATTTTCCATTTTGAAGCTTTCGTGGATTACCCTATATAACTTAAATCCCTACCCATTTACCCATAACAAAAATCTTATGTCCTTTTTAGTGTTCCTATATATGTTAAAAAATTAAATCATACACATTAATCCTAAATCTTAACCCATAAATCCTAAAAAATAAATCCTACCCAATAAACATTATACTCTAACCTTAAACCCAATTTTTAACTGGACATATATAAGGACAGCAAAAAGAGAACAATAATTTCTATTCATTAACGCAACATCAATTATAAAAAAGCACTTAATTCATTGTTAAAATTTTTAAACAATATAATTAAAATTCTAGATATGTTAATCTTTTAGAAAAATGAATTAAAATGTTGGAGTAGTTTTTATTGCATATATATATTGCAGCTAAAACGATTTAAACTTAAATTTCTTAAGATGAACATCATTCTCTATTTTACTGAGAGCACTTGTTGGTTTAATCTTTAAAACATGAGTTAGCAGGACATTATATCCCTTGTAAAACATTAAATGAATTATGTTTTTTTCTTCTTCTTGTTTCTAGTAAATGGTATTAGGTCAGGCACACATGGGCAGTCATGGGGCACCTAAAATCATGAATACATAACCTAAACATTCTCCATTGTTTGTCCTGTTTGCTTCTTCTTACCAAACATCCCATTTGACAATCACAATGGCAATGTTCAAATTCAAGACCTCCTAATATTAAACATCAAATAAAATTGATACCTAAAAATGTAATAAAAATCTATAAAAATTGATATTATACAAATATAATAAAATGTTTCATGGTAAACAACACCACTGGTCACTAAACTATTCATACTTTCCTGGTTTGGTCACCACACTATTATTTTTGGCAAAATCGTCATTAGCGTTATATTTTTTTCTATTTTGATTTTGTCACCAAATTATTACTTTTTTCCTATTTTGGTCACCAAGCTATTGGTTTTTCCGCGAGTTATTTAACGGTTGGTGATCAAAATAGAAAAAAACGTGACGTTAGTGACAATTTCGCCAAAAACAATAGTTTAGCGAGCAAAAATAAAAATATATAAATAGTTTAGTGGCCAATAATGTTGTTTATCTAATGTTTAAATCTATAATATACTATAAATCGCACTACAAGAGTGATGGATGAAAATAATAAAATTATATGTGAAGTATGCGTTTTTATAATTAAATAACTGTAAATTTTAAATTTTGTTTTAAACAATTTTTGCACCCTTCATGTCAATCACTTTATAATAGTATAGATATAGGTACATAAAAGTATAGTTTCGACAATGTTTTGAGCTCACAAAACATTCTTTATTATATATTATATTACTAAATTGAAATTAAAATAATATTTTTATTATATTACTTTAAATATATTCATTAAAGAATAATTTTTTATAAAATATTTTATGAAAACTGGAATTATATTTTATATCCATGTTAGGTAACACCGGTCGAAGTAGGAGCTAAAATCAGAGAGAACAATTCAATTTTTAGTATTAGTTTTATCCAAAATTCAATTATAATTTGAAAATTTTCACTATCATAAAATCTTAATTATCAAAATAGTTAATGTGTTTTAATTATGATTAAAGCTTGAAAAATATTACTTACATTCATTGTATAGAATAATAAATAAAGTATTTAATGAATCAATCGGTTAATAATGAAATACTGATAATTATAAAAAATATAAACATATAAAATCACATACAACTTGACCAACAAAACAAAATTATAATACAAATTATTGAATACCATTATTATATGATAGGTTATATACATGACAAATATATTGACTATTGAGCTTTCTCTATCAACTTAACCCTGGTACATCCAATTAAAACTTAACATTTTTTCTAAGTACATAGTTTTCTAATTATCATTTTAACTAATTATATTTAAAATCAAATTAAATTGAATATCTAAATTTAAAAGTTCTTCATGCATTTACTTTTCCATTTCTAACTTTATACAAATTACTGTACTTTCTTATGGTAAAATAAATTATTGCCCTTATTATAACCTTGTGAGGATAAGCAAAGCACTCATGGAGGGATAAATTTTCCTAGTTTTCCCTTCTAACTGTAGAAAAAATTGTCCTTTCCTAAATTCAAGCTAGATTTCTGTAGCTTCCTAGATGTCACATGAAATGTTAGAGAAAAACATCATTGCTTAGTGCATACGCATGTGATCAAAAGAAGAAGAGTGGTTCGTGTTTTTAAGGTTTTTTGTTTAATGATAATTTCAGTTTCGTTAATGTACAATATTTGTTAATTAAATATTGTTTTGTTTTGTTTTTTCAATTTTTAAATTAATATAGTTGTCAAAATGAGGAAGTATTGAGCAAGAGAGATAGAGACGGTAGACCAAAATGATTGTGGTGAATTCAAACGATTTACCTTTTAGAGATTTGAGGCGGAAAGCCGCGAACAACATGGCCATTTGAGCCATAAAGTGAATAAGGAGAGATGATGAATGAGTGGGGTGTTGTCCTTGTTATCCTGATTGACTTCTTTATTTGCTAACCCGAGTATTTATAGTCCTTGAGATGGTAGATGATCGAAATGCTTCAGGCCTAATGACGGCCTACAGCTAGCATCGTAAATATAGGTTCAATTTCCGAGTACTTAGGTCTTGCATGTTGGGCATATAGATAACGAGTAGAATTTTCAAGTCTGAATGTAACACCCCGACCCGGATGTCACAATTTGAGCCTCAAGCCCAAACCAAAACCGTAAAATTTCCCAAACTGGATTTAGCCCAAACAAGTTATTTTACAAAACATTTAGATCCAAAAGTTGAAACATAAATAAACAATTTAAATTGTTATAAATGAGCTCCACTTTAATTTAAAACATTTAAATATTCAACTTGACAAATACAATTTCAAAAGTATGAGTTACAAACTCGACCACGTAAGGTCTTATGATTATATAGCACACTAAACACAAGTATCGTACTCTGAAAAACCTCCACATGCTGGAATCTCGTACTGATAATGCTCCTCGATCCCACGATCCAACAATCAACCTATGCATGGAAACAACGATTCCGAGCGCTGAGCTTACAAAGCTCAGTGGTACACATCTATTCTACTATACTTCATGTTAATCATAAACATAAGCATGCAAGCTAGTACGAGTAATAAGGAGAGATAAATAAACACATGACGCTACCACTAGTCGCCTAAAAACATGCTCTCATCATAGCAAAACATCATACATGGCACACAAGGCCCAACTATACTGGGGATCTCACTAGATCATCCGAGCGTAAGCACACAAGTCATACCACAAACCTGGAGTGACGCTCGCGTCCACACAACATTCGGGATCCTACACTCGTAAGGATGAGGCTCGTGTCCACACAGCATCGGGATCCTACATCCATGCTCGGGATCTCTCATCAAGCATCTTCGAATGAGGCCCGCGTCCACACATCATTGGGATCCTACATTCGAAAATCTTCAATCATGGTGTTGCAACACACTCATTCTCTCACTGGGTATCTGAATCCCAACAATCAAAAGACTTAAGCAGTCAAATGCCTACCCGACATACAAGCAACGTGATCCCAATGATCTCCCTATCGTTGCTAAACGTCATCACATCATTTATATTACATTACCAAGTTGTTAATACATTGTGAAGAAATATATAATTAATCTCTTTTATTGCCTTCAGTAATCCTCGTTATCTCATTAATCCAGACATAATTCAATTATTATTATTCACATCAATTTCCATCTTTAATTTGCATTTATAGATTATTTAGTGTATCAGGTACCGATATGCGATCACGAGTATCGATACGGTACCCTCGGGCATCAGTACTCATACGTGTACCAATACAACAACTACTTACGAGAAATCCTAGATTTCCATAAGTACCGATACGGCCAAAGGCCGTACCGATACCCAATTCACAAGTTCGCACATTTCCTTGAATTACGGTTTATACATTTTATTCGATCCTTAAAGCTTAAGAAAGTTATTAGGGTTGGTTTACTAACGCATTAAATTAATTAATATTAATTACCGGCTTCAATACCATTTATTCAAATATTTAACCCTTAACCGTAATTCTTGTTGAATCTCATTAATCTATTCGAACAAGCATACAAGGCATCACAATTATTCCAATCAATCAAGCAATCATATGAGCATCTCAAATGACCCTACACAGTCTTTAAAGCTTCCACGAGTCTCAACACGTTCACAGCATCATCATGCATCTCATAAATATCGAGTCTCAATATGTCGGTCTCTACTCATGCTTATTCATCGTCTACCTAATTTGTAGATACTAACATACAAAGCAATCACATTTATGATGCTCATGAAGCGATAGGAATTTGAGGTGTACTAACCTTAAGTCGATATTGCTAAAATCCTCGTCCGAGCTTTCCAAATATTCCACTTGATCCGATATTCGATCCTGAATAATCCTCGTATATCAATTAATACCATAATTATCACTTAATCATATACTTTAATGAATTCGAAGGGTCAAATAGATAAAAACAACTTATCAGGTTCAAATTTGGAAAAATGGATTGCGCTAATATATCTAGAACATCGAGAAATCCCCAGGTAGGGTCCCTTGGAAAAAGTCAATGGCCTGGTCAACAGTCTGGTGATCCAGTGCGGCGCAGTACACAACAGCTAGGGTGCACCTGCAGGCAATGATCTGGTGCGGCAGTGAGTATGTGCACCCGGGTACAGGATCATGTGTGGCGTAGTGCACCGAAGCATGGTGCACCCGCCTAAGCTGATGTATGCTCACCCTAGGCGGTGGCACGTGGGCCATCCTTTGGTGGCCAGACGAAAGTAGCGAGCTCTAATCCCATAGTTCTCCGGCCGGTGAGCACGTCATTGGCTCGATTTGCAGCGGTGACGATCGAAACACGGTGCTTTCAACTAGGTCACACCTTTCTTTTCCCTACCTCGGCGAACGACGGAGGCTCCGACGACACGAGAACCACCGTCGGATTCCTCTCGTCGAGCTGAAGTTGATGGTGGTGGTTGTGAGAGCCACAACGGCTCAGGTGGCCGTAGATCGAGGTTCAAAGTCTCCCCCTTTATTTTTCCCTCTTTTCCTCTATCCCCCTAAGATATCTTCTCCTCCTATCCATTCTAACATTCCCCCTTCCATCAATCACTACCGACCTTTTTAATCAACCTTATCCACTCACTTCTTTTCCTCTTTTATTTTATTTTTGCTAAAAGGCCCAACTAACTATCCTAAATTTGAGCTTTCAACTATAAGGCCCAAATTCATTGGGTCCGAGGCCCAATCCATAAAATCAAAAAATTGAGTCGTTACACTAAAACCTTCGGGATCATTAGTCTTTGGAGGGGTCTTTTCTTATAAAGACAACTATAGTGAATCATCCCCAATGTTTACCAAATATAGAGGAGGCAATAGATATTTCTGAAATTATACGGAAACGAGTGTGATAAATATATACTAAATTATTGTTAATTTTTATGTTATGCGACTTTTCTCGTATCTTATCATAACATTTTCCTCTAAGGAGGGAAAATTCTTCTAGAACTAGAGTTTATTAAGAAAAAAAAAGCCCTGTTACACTTTTTGTTAAAAAAATAAGGTAAACTACACTAGTAGTCACTAAATTTTTAAGGCGCTTTTATTACAATCGCCAAACTTTTAAAATTGGGTGACCATAATAAAAGTTTTAAAAGTTTTGTGACCATAATAAAAGTGTCTTAATTCAGTAACTACCAGTGTAGTTTACCCTAAAAAAATAATGTGAATATGGTTCAAACCATGAATAAAAAGAAATTAATATCGTTTAATTAGTCCAACTAATTTGTACTTGTAAGATCTATTTTTATTTCATCACCCGATTTAATCTATATTCTTATTAAGGTCATGGGTTTGTAAAAATAATGTATAAATGAGTGGTTTAAAGCTTACCAAATGTGACACTGAAATCTTTATTGTTCTTTGAGTTTTTTAAGTGCATAATTAATTTTTGTTCGACTTCTACTACACCTTTGATAAAGAAGCCCTTTACACTTTAATTTATTACTTCCAAATAAGTCCTATTTTTTATTTAAACTCAGAAAAGTCTTTTTCTTTTAGATGAAATATTGATTTTATGTTAAGGGTGTTATTAGACATAAATAAAAAAAAATTAAGAGTATTTGGATGTAAATTAAAGATCGAGGGTTTATGAATAAATGAATGGAAATATAGGAAATTATTTAGGTAAATTAATGAAGTGTGTGTATATGACTATATGTATTCAAATTGTTTCAGTAAAAAATTCATGTATTAAAGGAGACTTTAATGCACTTTATTATTAGGGTTTAATACCTATTGTAATTAGTGTTTCCTTCCTTCACCTATAAATATAGAGATTAGAAAAATCATTGTACACAACCTTACATTGAGAATATAATAAAAGTCCCTCTCTTTTCTCTCATCTTTGTTCTTGTTCATCTATCTTGTTCTTCTTTACTTTATTCACAGCTCGATCTCGCTCAATTATCGTGGTTCTTGTCGATAATTCCCGAAAAAGATGTTAACAAGATATTGGTGACTACATCTACCATATATTCAACTTAGCTTGAAAAGTATGATATATTTTACTTATTTATCTCAGTATAATGGATGGTTAATTATTCTTAAATTAAGGTCACTGTATTTTAATTTATTGTTTCTTTGATGATATATATTTAATATTAAATATATACATGATTATGATTTTTTTTAATGACGTGATTTCTTTTCCTTACCATCCAGGGATGGTTGTTCAAAGTGGGGAATAATCATATGTTTAAAACATAATGGAACATACGTGTAGTGCTTCTGCACCTATTTTGAGATTTTTTTCTTTAGTTAGGACCAATATTTGTTTATTTTATTCTAATGATAAAAGTTTGTATTTTTAATCATGTTTTAAGTATTACATGATATTAGAACAAATATCGAACCTTCAATGAATCTACATGATCAACTTAGTTTGAAAAATATGGTGATAGAATGACCAAACGCTACTTCACGGAAAGTGAAGAAAGCAGTTGATTGGATATGCCACTTAACAATGATGTTTTCCGAGTTTCACAGGCTATATGCACCTCAACAATTTTTTCTCATTTTATTATTATTTGTTTTACTTTGGCGTTTTGATTTTTTAAAGGTTCACAAAACATTGTGATGAGAATGTGTGATTGCTTCATGGTTCGCCGAGGATGAACCAAGTTTTAGTGCAGTACTTTATTGGATTGAAAACCATAATAATAATAAATCGATTATATGTTTTGTTCTTTTAACACCCAAAACTTGTTTTATTATAAAAGGTTTTGTTATATTCATTTAACGCCTAAAGCATGTTCTTTAATTAGTTAATATGTTCTCTGGTATGTTGGTTTAATCCAAATATATTGACTGGACATCCTGTTCTGCGACGCTATTGGTCTCAAATGAGGTTTTTAAAGGACCTTGTGAACTGGTTTAACAATGTCGCATACGAGTATTAAATCTTTATTCTATGTTGGTTTGTATATGTATGTTTTTTAAGGATATTGATATGCCATAAAAGAAAATTTTTTGGGCAAATTTATTATTATATTAATTTATAGTTGATCTAATTTGTTTGTTTGTCTTTTATAGTACATCAATGACAAATCTTGCAATAAAATTGAGTTTGTGACACTTGATATTTCCGGAAAGAATTATTTATCTTGGATCTTAGATGCCGAAATACACTTAGATGCAGATGGTCTGAGAAACACTATTAAAGAAGAGAATGCAGAATCTGCTCAAAATAAGGCTTGAGCCATGATACTTATTCTCCGTCACCTCCATGAGGGGTTGAAATCTGAATATTTAACGGTGAAAGATCGTCTTATTCTTTGGAATAATCTAAAGGAACGATATGACAACCAGAAAACTATTATTCTCCCTAAAGCTCGATATGATTGGTTGCATATGAGATTGCAAGATTTTAAATCAGTAAGCGAGTATAACTCTGCTATATTTCGAATTACTTCACAATTGAAGTTATGTGGTCAAAATATTACTGATGGGGATATGTTAAAAAACATACTCATATGTTAGAAAAACATACTCCACTTTTCACACAATTAATGTTGTCCCGTAGACACAAGATCGTGAAAAGGTTTTAAAGACCTATTGGCTCCGCTCCATTCCCTGAAGTGAATGTGACATTTTAAGCGAAAAATAAATGTCACGTTAGCAATTGTGGTTGCAATTGAGGCCATGAACATAGATATGGACAAGATGATTATTTTAAGAATGCTTATAACCACCAGGAGTGAGTTTATAAAGATGAAAAGAATATATTAAGAAGTGAATTTTTTATGCAATGGTACAAACCATTGATCTCGTACTTGTCATATGCCAAAGAATTATAGATCTTTATCCTCAATCATGAATGATAAAGGAAATAAAATATAAACAAATTTTGTTTATGAAAATGATGAAAATAATTATGGCATTGTTGGTTCAACTTAATTGGATATTATTAATTTCCTCATAACCCTTAAAGGGAACAATTCTCCATTTATTTTATTTCCTTATAATCTCTAAAGGGAATTATAGATATTTTAATTTATTTTGCTTTATGTTAATTTGTTTTACATATCATCCTTTGAAGAAATGTTTACTTCTAGATTAAAACATGCAATGAATTGTGACAATTTATGCTTAGCAGACAATGCAAGTACTCATACTATACTTAAGCATAAGAAATATTTTCTCATTTAAATGCAAGGGGTAAATGTGAGTACTATATCTCAAAATACTAAAATATCAATGCTCCAGAAGAGTAATAAGTTCTTGTGACATTATCTTTGATAGATAATTGATTTGATATGTACTATATTTAATATTTTTCATTCCTTGAAGTGAATGGTACAAAGCACATATTTTTCATTCCCCGGAGTGATTGGAACAAAACACATATTGAAAGGTGCATAATTATGCATATTTTCTCATTTAACAATGTAAGGGAATAATGCGAGTATTATACCTAGAAGTACTAATATCATAGAAGGCTCCGAAAGAGCCAATATGTTATTGCCAAATAGAACTCAATTCTATATTTACAATATGTTATACTCATCAAAGTCGCAAAGAGACTTACAATATGTTTTAAGGAGGATATAGTCGAGGTCGAGGCGGAGGCGATTTTAGAGTGAAAATCCTCCAACCCGACCTGATATATTTTAAATTATTTTCATTATATTTACAAGATTGACACTTCTATATATATACACATGTTTTACGTCAAGTTTTTCAAACCCTTCATTTTCCCCTTTTCTGTCGCAGCCTCCCTTTCTCATTTTATTTTTTTTTCTCATCTCCAATCACCTCCTTCATCCTTCCCCTTTTCATTTTTGTTTCATCTTTCATCCTATCCTCTCATTTATTCTTCATTTATCCTCTCATCCCATCATATTTTATTTTTATGTTTTTGTTTTTTATTTATCATTTTTACCATTGCATGCTTTTTTTTGTTAACAATTGTGATATTCATCGTAATCTGAATATTTTATTTCGTTCTTTAAATTTCTCTTGAACAATATCGATTATGGGAAAGAAATATTATGTGTATATTTCAGATTATTTTTCTATTTTTAGCAGTTTTTAAATTGTTTTTCATGAGAAATGGTGATTCTTTTGAATAGCATTAAGCATGAGACAAAATGTGTTGTTTGTTTAGGGTGTTTTTTATTATTATATATATCCTATATTTTCCCCAGGTTTTTCTCACTTTTGTTTGTTTGGTGAGAAAATCTGGGATTGACAAAAAATTAGAGAAAATCTTGAATATTCGAGTCAGATTGAATCAGAGACGGATTTAAAGTTCAAATATCAAGGCGGGTATGGGTCGGGTGGAAATATAATATTCCTCGGGGCAGGGCGGGGTCGGGTGGAGATTACCATGAGTCGGATCGGGGTCGGGTGGCCAAAAATATGACATGCCTCGCCCCGTTGCCATCCTTAGAAATGGATATCATATTGAGACTAATAGTGAAGGGGATTCTGAATATCTCCAAGTTACGAGTATAACTAGAGGCAATAAGAAAATCTTGGAAAAATTACTTGCACTGTCATCCGGATTGTATTATACAAGAATTAGTACAAATTGAAGCTCATGCTATTGTAAAACAAAAGCTTACTGATAACTTTATTATTTGGTATGACCGGTTAGGTCATCCCGGTTCAATTATGATGCGAAAAGTTATTGACACTTCATGCTGTCATTCATTGAAGAACGGTCAGATTCTTCAAAGTAATGTTTTCATGTGATACTTGCTCTCAAAGCAAACTAATTATTCGACCATCACTAGCTAAGATAGATTTTGAATCTATTAATTTTCTAGAACGGATACATTGTGATATATGTGGGCCCATCCATCCTTCTTACAGATCATCTAGATATTTTATAGTTTTAATTGATGCATCGACTAGATGGTCATATGTATCCTTGTTATCAACCCGCAACTTGGCGTTTGCGAGGTTACTTGCTTAGTTGATAAAATTACGAGCACATTTTCTAGATTACCCTATAAAGACAATCACTCTTGATAATGCTGATGACATGTCATTTTACATGTAGCATCATTAATTCGCATCAAGCCAACAAATTATCATAAGTTCTCCTTATTATAAATGGTTTTTAGTTAGGAACCAAATATTTCCCATCTTAAAATTTTTGGTGTGCGTTATATATTCTAATTGCTCCACCACAATGCATAAAGATGGGTCCTCAAAGGAGGTTGGGAATATATTTCGAATTTGAATTCCCTTTGATAATTAAATATCTCGAGCTTCATATGAGGAATTTATTTACAACTGGATTTACTAATTGTCATTTTAATGAGTCAGTTTTCCCAACATTAGGGGGGAGAAAATAGAATAGTTGGGTAAAGAAATAAGTTGGAATGAATTATCATTATGATCCACGTGCTCAACAATATGAACTATAAGTTCAAAGGATAATTCATTTATAGAACTTATCAAATCAATTGTTAGATGATTTTGCGATGATCGTAAAAAAGTGACTAAGTCATAGATACCAGCTATGAATGCTCCGATTAAATTTGATGTCCCGGAAGGACAAAGTCTAGTTGCTAATGAGTCTAACCTACGCCTATAGCGTGGTAGACAAGTAGGTTCTAAAGATAAAAATCCTCAAAAAAGAAAAGGAGCTATATCTTATGATGGTCTGGTCGAGGAATCAATGAATTATAAAATCTCAAGAAGAGATTAAAAGGTCTCCAATAGAGACATTATACATGACTCGGGTATCTGATAATAAAAAGATCTCAGTAAATTGTATCATGTCTGATAATAAGTGGAATCGAAATCAAATCGATATCGATAATACATTTGCATGCGATATAGCACTTGAGATTTTAATGTGGATCATAAACCATTGTCAATTGGAAAACATAAACAAAGAAATGATTGGCCAAAATAGAAAGAGGCAATTGAGGCGAAACTAAAATATCTTTCAAAAGAGAAGTATTTGTAAGATATAAATGGATCTTTGTGAGGAAGAGAAATCAAAAAGGGGAAATCACGAGATATAAGCTCGTTTGGTTGCACAAGGATTCTTACAAAAACATGAAATCGATTACGAGGAAACATATTCCTCGGTGGTGGATGCAACTACTTTTAGATTTTGATTAGTCTAGCAATAAATGAAATGACTTAGTTTCTGCCTAATGGATGTTGTTACATCCTATTTGTGTGAGCTTATTGACAATAACATTTACATAAAACTTCTGGAAGGATTTAGACTAGCAGAAGCAGTTAATTTAAGTTCTCGGGAACATTATTCAATCAAATTGAACATATCTATTTATGGATTGAAACAATTTGGGTGCATGTTGTATAATCGCCTTAGTGAATACTTATTAGCGAAAGGCTATAAGAATGATTCAATTTCCCCAAGCATTTTTATTAAGAGGTTTAGCTCCGGATTTGTTATTGTTGTTGTGTATGTTGATGATTTGAATATCATTAGGACCCATGAAGAGATCTCCCTGAAAATAAAATCCTTGTGCATCAATCGACATACAGAGAAAAATATTTAAAGAGACTTTACATGCATAACACACATCCATTGAGCACGAGGCAAAACTGAAAAATAATTGGTATACATAAGATCTTAATTGGTCTAGTGCTACAAGACCATTACCTTTGGATCTTTCAAAACTTGATGCCTTTTCAATCATGTGAATAATTGCTATGCGCGAGGCAAAGCCAAAATATGTGTTTGGCTAAACATATTTAGAAGATATGTGAATTGCTTTAACAAGAAAAGATACAAGCTATCTTGTGTAGAGATAATGGAAATTTTATATCTCAATCAAAAGGTAGATACATCAAATGTGACAAAACGAAACATATTTCATCAAATTTTCGTCCATCATGATCTTCAAAAGAATAGTATCCGATGAATCCTTTAAGTAGTAATTTGAAATATCTATTCACCAGTGCATAATTTACTTCAACATTTGAAGATTATATTCAAGATTGAATTATGAAGATTCAAAGATCATATGTAATGTTTTCATGAGAGGGAGTAAATACGCGTTGCACTTTTTTTCCCTTAATCGAGATTTTGCCCCCAATGAGTTTTCCTAGTAAGGTTTTTAATGAGGTAACATGTTATGCATATCAAAGATGTGTGTACTATTTTTCCTTCACTAAGAGTTTTTTTCCCACAAGGTTTTTATCTTAGTAAGGTTCTAACGAGGCACATTATCTTCATGGATATTCAAGGGGGAGTGTTATGAATATTTATGGTGAATATCCATGTATTAAAAGAGACTTTAATGCACTTTATTATTAGAGTTTAATACCTATTATAATTAGGGTTTCCTTCTTTTACCTATAAATATAAAGATTAGAGAAAGCAATGTAATGAAATTATAAATTCAACAGAATGATAAAATCAATATAAGATAATCCACGATGACTTTAATGTATGTAACTCACTGCTTCAAAAGCGTTAGAAGGGATATAATAAGATAGAACATAACGGCAACACCAGATACCGACAGCGAGAAGGCAGCTCCGGTGTCCATTGACGGTGCAGGCACCACTGCACTGACCTGAGCTGATACAGTGGTGGCGAGTGTGAGCATAACTATCATGGCTATTGGGGAGACTGGAATAGAGACTGAAAGATTGGGAATCGACAGGGGTGAAGAATTAGGGCTCGGGGCTGAACTAAACGTGAAGGAAAAGGGAAGTTTTAAGTTGAATGGCAGCGTTTTGAAGACATCTCAACAAGCAGATCGGATTGAAGATTATGACAAGCCCAAGATTCAAACCCAGGCAACAATTGAGAGTGATAGATCGGCCCAAGGATGAATCAGCCAGAATGGAAATTACGGTTAATTATCCCTGTTATTTTAATATTATCCAGTTGTTAGGAGTAAGGACAAAATGACACCTATAAAGAAATAACTAATTGATGTACCTAGCTATATTAGGTCTTTCTTGTAAGCCGCAAACCTTATGCCATATTTGAATGAAAACTTTATGCTCCTTATATCCCAATTTCTCTCTACTTTTTATATCATTTCTTACAAATTCTAGTTCGAATCATTACATTGGTATCCAGAGCCAGGTTGTTGATCCACCTTCACGCTGGGAAAGCCAAAGAAAACACAACAAATGGGTGAGAACACAGACTTGACTACCATTCAACATCAGTTGAATGATATGAAGATTGACAAGGGCACCGTGGAAAAGCGTATGGACCAGATTGAGCTCAAACTGGAGGAGACTCGGGTA
Source organism: Hibiscus mutabilis (assembly GCA_019671005.1). NCBI lineage: Eukaryota > Viridiplantae > Streptophyta > Magnoliopsida > Malvales > Malvaceae > Hibiscus > Hibiscus mutabilis. The sequence continues at coordinate 76,038,270 of CM033715.1, read as the reverse complement.
GATTTGAGGAAAATCATCGAGCTTCTGACCAAGGAGGCTGAGGGTATAGAACCTGAAACACCAGAGAAGAAGAACCAGTCATCAGCTAGCACTCAGTCGAAACAAGAATGTAAGAAAGTAGTTCATTTTACTGTTGTAGATGATAAAGAAAGGTATGCTATTAAGTTATATGAACCTGGAATCTTATCTTCTAAACCACAAAATGCAACTTTACTTACTGAAAAATTGAAACTTAGTGGTCAATGGTCTAAAAAGGGGATATTTTATTGCTTCAAGAACCTAATAAACCTGAAAAAATTGGTCAAGTGAGTCACTGGAACACTTTAAATATTAGGCCCAAAATAGAACTACAAATGTTTGAAGGAGACAATCCCAAAAGCTGGATTAGGAAGTGTGAAAAGTATTTTTTCTATTTTTGCTATCCCTAAAGTGCAAAAATTAAAATTGGCTGCTATGTACCTCATAAGGAAAGTAGAGTCATGGTTTGATGGATACATCATGTAGAAACATAAGGCCACACGGCAAGAGCTTGTAGCTGATTTGTGCCACAGGTTTTGTGAAAAACGAGAGATGATACTATTAAAGAATTTAACAAGTTAGTGCAAAAGCATTTTGTGGAGGATTATCAAAAAAAGATTTGAAGAATTGAAACCTCACACGTTAATGCATAATCCTACCCTGGGAGAAAACTACTCTGGTTCTAGTTTTCTGAGTAGACTGAAAGAAGAACTAAGACTCAAAGTGAAGGTGCATAGACCTAGTTCTGTGTCAGAAGCCAGTATGCAAGCCAAATTGTATGAACTAGCAGATGAGCTAGAGGGGAAGAAACAAAAATATTCAGCCAAACCTTCACTGTATCCAAACCAATTCACCACAGCAAGAAACCAAGGAGCTTCTCCTACTCAAAAACCTGGTTGTGTTACCTCCTCAAAAGTATTATTTTCCATGCTTATTTTGATATGCTTTTGCTTGTTTTCAAGTACACTTAGTTGCATTAGTTTGTTAGAATCATGCATTTGCATCAAGGAGTTAGTTGGCTGCCTATGCTTGTATGAAAGGTTATTTTTATGGCCTTTTTGCAGGTTGGCAGGAGAAACGAACGTAGGACATAGGGACCCATTTAGGAATGCCAAGGTGAATGCCAGATACTGTGGGCACAGAAGGATCAGAGGTGTGCCAAGCATCTATTGGCATGAGGTGTGCCAATAGCCATGCCAAGAGAGGAAGAAACTCCGAAAAAATAGGAAACACTCAGGCTCCTTAAGAATCGCATTTGGTCAGCCTCTAAAAAAATAGCAGATAAGGTGATGCCTAGCTGTGTTGGCAAGGTCGTGCCAAGCTCGTGTGCTAGGATGGTCATGGCATGATGACGTTATCCCTAGCTTGATAAGCTATCACACCGGTCAGATGAGGCTTATCTCTTATCCATGGAGCATTTCAAATTTCAAATGAAGAGAGACTTATCCTAATCCCTTCCCTTGAGCGCCTATATATACATAGCCCGATCAAGCATCGAGAGAGCGGAGATGAGACGAGAGGTGGTCAAAGCGCGGTGTTGGAGCGGCGAGTGACAGTCGGTGCAACCAAGGAAGGGTGGTTCGACTTCTTGGCCGAGAGCCTAGCGTGGAGGGCTGGATCGAGAGACCCCTCTGCCTATTCCCTTGGCACAAGTTGTTTTTCTTTAGCTTTTTTATGGTGATGTTTTTGAAAACGATTATGGTTGTGTTGGTTAACCCCCTCACCATGAACTAATTTTCATAGTTGGCGGGGGATGTTTTGGTTTTAAACTCTGGCTTTTATGCCTTAGTTCCTTTATAGTAATTCTGCTTTTGGCAAAGTTTGTTTGTTTTGCATACTTTAATCTTTCCTAAGTATTGTTTCAAAGCGAGAGTTGGCACAGTTAGCTTATTGCCTCCCAATATCTTAACAGACTTGTGTTGGAAACGATCAAGTTGCTGAACACTTGGGAGAGAAGCTTCGAGAGAAATCGTTCAAGTAGATGAACTTAATTAGGAAGTGAAATCTACCCCCACGAAGTATAGATTGGTTTTTAAATCAAATTAGTTTAAGGAAAACATACACTATAGAGATATAGGGGTTTTTACTTGGCCAGTTTAGGGCAATGACCATCGAGAGAGGCTTTTCTACTTTTGAATCTGCTCGGCAAACAATGCCAAGATAGTTTTGCCAATAACGACTGGCATGAACCACGTTTAAACTAGGCTTTCCCTACCAACAATCATCATTCATTTGAAAACACCTTCCTTGTCAATGCTTTACTTTAGTTTTTATTTTATTTTCTTTTCTTAGTTTTAAAATCAACTCTTTTAAACTACAATATTTTCTTCCAAAACAAGTAACAAACTAAATAATCAAATTCCAAGTCGATCTCTGTGGGATCGATACTCAGCTTACCAAGCTGTATTACTTGTCGACCGTGTATACTTGCACGCAAAAGACTCTTGGCACAGTTTATCTTGCCCAAATACATACCATTTATACCTTTTGCCAGCATTCATTTTACACATCTCTCTGAGAGTCAACACAACGGATTTGATTGTTTTTAAATTTTTACTTGTTTTGTTTTTGTTTTCACCGGTGTATGACCAGAAACCACCCAATGGTGGACGAGTGGCCATACGATCCAGAAATTGAGAGAACCTTGCAGAGGTTAAAGAGGCGATACCGAGAAATAAATCAAGGAAATCAGAGGAATGGTGTGGTGAATAATGATCCACCCATTAACAATCAGCCTAATAACAATGCACCACCGCCTCCTAATGTCCCAAATATGGTTGAAGAAGAAGAGAGGCCAATCCGAGAACATTCAGCACCTAACATTGCAAATCTCATGCCAGGACTTATTGGCATTGATGCCGATGAGCCTAACTTTGAACTTAAACCCATAATGATCCAAAATGAAGTATCTAGAGATACAGTGAAGCTAAAATTGTTTACTTTTTCCTTGAGAGACAGAGCCAAGGCATGGCTTAATTCTATGCCACCAGGATCAGTTACTTCTTGGGCAAACTTTTGCCAGAAGTTCTTGACGCGGTTTCAGCTACCAACACTCACTGCCAAGTTGCGTGGTGAAATCATTACATTTAAATAGGCCGAGGATGAAACTCTTTATGAAGCCTGGGAAAGATTTAAAGAATTGTTGAGAAGGTGTCCAATGCATAGGTTCCCAAATTAGACCCAAATACAAACCTTCTACAACAGATTGAATGCACAAACAATGACTATTGTGGATGCTTCAGCAGCCGGATCGTTGCTTGATAAGAAGTACACTGAGGCTGTTGATATCCTTGAGAGAATTTCGATCAATGACTTCGAGTATCATGTTGCTAAACTTGGGACCGAGACTAAAGCCAGTGGGAAGTTGAAAGTTGATGAACTCACATCCATTCATGCCGAGATTTCTAACCTCACTAGCATGGTGAGAACGTTGCAAAAGAACAATGAGGCCCAAGAAGTCAAAGCACTGGATCCATTTTGCACCATTTGTAGAGAAACCCACCATGTGGATGAATGCCCTGTTAATCTTGAGTCGGTAAATTTTGTTGGGAATGTTGGTCATTTTTATAATGCTAATATCTATAATGCAAGTTGGAGACAGCACCCTAACTTAGCTTGGGGAAATCAAGAAGGCAATCACTACAATGCCCCGATCCAAAACATCCAACGGCAGAACAACAATGTCATCCTAGCATTTTATCAAAATACCATGCCTCAAAAAGCTCAGAACAATTTCCAGCAAGGGCAAGGAAGAAACCAAGGAGGAGATCTTATATAATACATGGAGCGAAATAAAATAACAGTCCAAAGTTTGGCAGCATCAGTGAGAAACATGGAAATACAAATTGGGCAGATTGCTAATGCACATAGCAATCGACCCCAATGTACTTTGCCAAGTGACACTGGAGATGATCGGCACAAAGAAAATGAACAATGTAAGGTAATAACTCTTCAGAGTGGTAAGTAGTGTGAAACAGAGACGGCTGCCAAGCAGCAAGTCGTCAGCTAGGATGCAAAGCTTGTGCCAGCTGACATACCTAGAGAAGTAGAGAAGGAGAAAGTAGATGATGCCAATAAGAGTGCCAAATAGGATGCCAGTCCCAGTGCCAACAATAACGCCAGCATTGATGATAAGCAGACTGATGCCAAAACAGATGCCAGTACTACCTCGGTAAAGCCGGCAGTGCCAACATATGTATATCCACCACCACCATTTCCAACAAGACTTCAAAAGCATAAGCAGGACCACCAATTTAAGCATTTTTTGGAAGCGCTTAAACAGTTGCAAATTAAGATTCCATTGGTAGAAGCCCTTGAAAAAATGCCCAACTATGTAAAATTCATTAAGGACATTTTGTCCAAAAATAGGAAGTTGGGAGAATTTGAAACTGTTGCTCTCACTGAAGGATGCAGTGCCATGATCCTAAACCGATTGCCACCAAAGCTAAAAGATCCAGAGAGTTTTACTATTCCTTGCATAATTGGCAACAAGTTTATGGGGAAGGCGCTGTGTGATTTGGGGGCCAGCATCAATTTGATGCCACTATCAGTTTTCAGAAATCTTGGCATAGATGCAAGACCTACCATGGTGATACTTCAATTGGCAGACCGATCATATGCACATCCCAAGGGTAAGATTGAGGATGTGTTGGTAAAGGTAGACAAATTCATTTTCCCAGCCGATTTTATCATTTTGGATTATGAAGCTGATATTAATGTGCCAATTATTTTGGGTAGGTCGTTTCTTGCTACTAGCAGGGCTCTTATTGATGTTCATAAAGGGGAACTAACCATGAGAATGAATGATCAACATGTTACTTTTAACGTGTTTCAAGCTTTGAAATATGTAGATAAACCTGATGAATGTCAAGTCAATGAAATGATGGAGTCCATCTTTACTTTGGACATGGCACAGTTGTGCCAGGATATAGCAAGTGATGATGGCATGCTTGATGTCATAGCTGAACTATTTGAGGAACCTGTGGAATCAGCCTTGAAGGCTAAAGATGTAAGTTACTTCGAGCCACTCTATTTGGCCGACAGAGAGATAAATAAACTAAAGCCATCTATTGAGGAACCACCAGAGTTGAAGCTTCAACCCCTGCCAGAACACTTAAAGTATGCTTATTTAGGTAAGAACTCGACTCTGCCAATGATTATTGCCACTGATCTCACTCACAATCAGGAGGTAAGACTGTTGGCAATACTAAAAGATTATAAGCAAACGTTGGGTTGGACCTTGGCAGACATCCAAGGTATTAGCCCAACCATTTGTATGCACAAGATCATACTAGAGAAATACAATGGCAGGACCATTGAAGGCCAAAAGCGGCTAAACCCAAGCATGAAAGAGGTTGTAAAGAAAGAGATCAAAAAATGGTTGGATTCCGGGATCATTTATCCTATTTCCAACAGCTCTTGGGTTAGCCCGGTGCAATGTGTGCCAAAGAAGGGTGGCATGACTGCGATCCAAAATAGTAAGGCCGAATTGATTCCCTCTAAAACCATCACTGGATGGAGGATTTGTATGGATTACAGAAGGTTGAACAAGGCTACAAGGAATGACCACTTCCCATTGCCTTTCATTGACCAGATGTTGGACAGGTTGGCAGGTAAAGCTTTTTACTATTTTTTAGGTGGTTATTCGGGATATAATCAGATTGCCATCTCCCCTGACGACCAAGAGAAGACCACGTTCACATGTCCATATGGGACATTTGCCTTTAGAAGGATGCCATTCGGGCTGTGTAATGCGCCAACAACATTTCAATAATGCATGATGGTCATTTTCTCTGATATGATTGAGCATAACATGGAAGTATTCATGGATGATTTCTCAGTGTTTGGTGTAACATTTGAAGATTGTATCCATAACCTGGAGTAAGTTTTGAAGAGATGCATAGAGACAAACCTAGTGTTGAATTGGGAGAAATGCCATTTCATGGTGAAGGAGGGCATTGTTCTTGGTCATAAGGTAAACAAGAGAGGACTAGAAGTTGATCAAGACAAAGTGGAGGTAATTAAGCAATTACCACCTCCAACAAGTGTTAAAGGTATAATGATTTTTTAGGTCATGCCGGTTTTTATCGGCGATTTATTAAAGATTTTTCAAAAATTGCTAAACCTTTATGCTCATTGTTGGAACATAATGTCACTTTTGCATTTGACGATTCTTGTTTGAGAGCATTGCAGGAGCTTAAAGACAGATTGATTAATGCCCCCATAATCGTGGCACCGAATTGGAATGAGCCCTTTGATCTCATGTGTGATGCCAGCGATTATACTGTTGGAGCAGTTCTGGGACAATGGCATGGAAAGATGTTCATGCCGTCTACTATGCTAGCAAAACCTTGAATTAAGCACAATTGAATTACTCTACAACAAAAAAAAAATTCCTTGCGGTTGTATTTGCTTTTGATAAATTTAGATCTTATCTAATTGGTAATAAGGTTGTGGTTTATACAGATCATTCAGCGTTGAAATATCTCTTGGCAAAGAAGGATGCCAAACATAGACTAATCCGATGGACGCTCTTACTTCAAGAATTTGACCTAGAGATCAGAGATAAGAAAGGCAGCGAAAACTTAGTAGCTGACCATCTCTCTCAGTTGGAGCATCACATTGAGGATGGTAAGTCCACTATAATTAGAAACGAATTCACTGACGAGTATTTGCTTGCAGCCGATGCTATACCATGGTACGCTGACATAGTCAACTACCTGGTAAGAAATATTCTGCCATCAGATCTGGCATATACTGCCAAGAAAATATTTTTACGAGAGGTGAGGCAATACTATTGGGATGAGTTGTACAAGTAGTGTTCAAACCAAGTGATTCGCCGGTGTGTGCCAGAGGATGAGCAACAACATATATTGTATCTATGCCATGTCGTACCATATGAAGGACATTTTGTTGGGATGAAGGCTGCTGCCAAAGTTTTGCAGTCAGGATTCTTTTGGCCCACACTGTACAAGGATGCCCACGAGTATGCCAAGGCATGCGATCGATGCCAACAAATAGGGAACATCTCTAGCAGACACGAATTACCACTCCAAAACATTCTGCCAGTGGATTTATTTGATGTGGGGGGTTGACTTTATGGATCTTTTTCCTCCATCGGTCGGTAATGTGTACATTCTCTTGGTTGTTGACTATGTGTCAAAGTGGGTAGAGGTTGTTGCCTTGCCAACAAATGATGCCAAGGTTGTTGCCAAGTTCTTGCACAAAAACATTTTTACTAGATTTGGTGTTCCTCGAATGATTATTCATGACAAGGGTACTCATTTTAAATGTAAATTAATTTCTAAAGCATTGTGTAGGTATGGGATTCAATAACGAATTGCCACACCATACCATCCACAAACAAATGGGTAGGCCGAGATATCCAATAAGGAGATTAAGATTATTTTGGAAAAAACTGTGAATCCAACAAGGAAATACTGGCCTTTGAGACTAGATGAGTCATTGTGGACTTATAGGACGGCATTTAAAACTCTTTTGGGTACTTCCCAATTCAAACTTGTCTTTGGCAAACCATGCCATCTGCCAGTAGAACTTGAACATAAAGCCTATTGGGCCATCCGAAAGCTTGACATGGCATGGAGAATTGCTGGAGGAAAGAGGTTGCTTGACCTCGATGAATTGGAGGAATTTAGAACACAAGCCTATGAGAACGCTAAGATGTACAAGGAGAAGGCAAAATGTTGGCATGATAGTCGAATCCTGCCAAGACAGTTCAAAATAGGTCAGTTTGTTCTATTGTTTAACTCTCGGCTCAAACATTTTCCAGGTAAGCTTAAGTCAAGATGGACGGGTCCTTATGAAGTTGTGAAGCCATATGCTCATGGGGCTGTAGATATCAAGAACTTACAGACCGGAGAAATTTTTAAGGTGAACGGTCAGCGCCTAAAGCATTACTTGGAAGGTAAGCAAAGTCATGCCAAGGAGCTGATCCTCTTAGCAGAATTGGAATGAAGCATCTACAAGTTTGAAATTCTTTGTAAATATTAGGATTAGTTGTTTTTGTTTTCCTTTAGGAATCAGGTTTTTGTTCTTGTTTTCTTTTTATTGTCTTTCAATTTTTATTCCTTTGTCGCGTTACACGAATTTCCATTTAGTGTGTGCAGGAATTTTGACAGGAATTGATGCCAGGAATATTGCCATGATTACTTTTTGCCAGAGTGCTTGCCAAGGGTGATGTCATGCACCATGCCAATACAACTAGAGGCATACACAGGTTTTCGTGTGAAGAAAGAAAAGAAACCCTAACTTGCGTAAAAAGAGAAAGAAAAAACTGGAGAATTTAACCCTAGCCACCCAATCTAAGGAAGATTTAAATTCATCATAATTATCCTATCACTTCAAGTCTTTCCTTATCACTTCACCTTATCATTTTTAACATCTATCCCAATCAAAACTTTTAAACTTCCATCATTATCCTCCCACTTTTCGGCTACCATCATTAAAACCACTTAAACACTCTACCTTCTTTATTCTTTTTTTTTCTACCCTAGCCGATTTCCCAAGAACCATAATCTCTTAATTTCTTTCTCAAGCAAGATTCAAGAAACCATTCAGATTCTCTTCTTCTTTTCTTCATCATCGATTCAAGCTCTTCTTCTCTATGGCATCTTCATCTCTTCCCTTCAAAAGATTCTTCAATGAAGATATCCAAAAGAGGTTTGAGATGAGCTTTACCTCACAATCCTTCTTGTAGGAGAAGCACATCGACTTCCAAACTGACACCACCGTTGGATTCCCACCGGAGTTCATGGACATTGTCAACATGCATGGCTAGAGTTCTTTTTGCCAACAAAAATGTGAGATCTATGCCACTATCATGCGAGAGTTTTATGTTTATCTCACAAAAGATTCTCAATTCTTGATGATTAGAGGTAAATGTATGTGTTATGATGAAGGGTATGTGAACTCACTTTTTGTTTTGAATGCTATGGAAAATGAACACTTCGACTATGTTGCATCTATGACCGTTGCCAAATGCAAGAAACTGCTATCAAACTTGTGTGAGCTTGACACAGATTGGACAATTTCATTGACGGGCCACCAGACGGTGAAGAGGTTGGCGTTGAAGCCACAAATGCAAGGATGAAACCATTTCATCAAGGAAAATCTGTTGCCTACATCTCACAACGAGACCATCTCGGAAGACCGGTTGATTTTGCTGCATTCCATCATCATAGGACGCAAGATCAATGTTGGCAAAATCATTACCGATGAGGCTTATAAATGTGCTGAGAAGGGTAGGGACAATTTATTTTTCCCTTTGTTAATTTCTAACATTTGTTTGCGCCATGAAGTGCCTAAGATGGATGAGGATATCGGCCAAACAATCAAGGGAACCACTATTACTGCATTATTTGGAAAAACCTCATGGCTTTTGAGCCAAAGGAGAAGGGCAAGGTTGTCCTAAGTGTACGCACGCTAAGAGATTATCCTCTGAAAATTGGAGATAGCCGATGAGCTTAACGCAAAAATAAGGCACTACATGCAAAAATAAGCCAGCCAGTTCAGTCAAGTCTTCTAGTCCAGCCAGTCATACAAGTCCAGTCATTTCTGCCAGTTCTGAATTTGAAGCAATAGTTCCCCTATCCCCGGTGCACGTTGAAACTACCAGCACTGATTCCTCCTCCGAGTCAGAGGAGATTCCTGCCAAGAAAGAAAAGCCAGCACCAGTCACACCACCAGTCGAGTCTTCCAAGAAGAAGGATATTGGAGTCTCCACTGCTACCTCAAAGCAGAGCTGGAAAGGGAAGAAAAGAATGGCCCCTGAATGTGGGAGCCTAACCATGCGAAAGACCCGTGCCAAAAAAGAAAAAGAAGCCCGTGCCAAACGAAATGAAGCCGCATTCGAAGGGGAGTCTTCTTCTACCTAACTCCTTCGCATTTCATGTTTACATTTTCATGATCATGCATTTTTTTTGTTTTTCTTGTATAAATGTATTGTTTCATGCATTGAGGACAATGCACATCTTGGGTTTGGGGGTGTGCATTTCTTCACATTTATGTCTTGCCAAGCACGTTTAAAATTTTTTGTAATTCATGTAGAGTAGTTGAATACCGAACCATTAAAAAAGTGAAAAGGAAAATTATCTCGGTCAAAATTTGAAGTTTGTTAACAACTGTTAGGCAAGCTTATTTTGATCTATTTGTCTACCCAATAATGAATTTTGATCTTTAGTTTTGCCATGCCAAGTAGAATAGTATGCCATGTTTGCTTGATAATTGATCTCTAGTTTAGGAAATTGATTTTACACTTAACACGTGGTATGTGTGGAGTTCCCTAGAAAACTTAGACTATTTGAAACTATGCTCGGATTGAAAAAAAATTGAAAAATAATGTCAGGGTAAAAAAAGAAACTAATAAGGCAACAATGTTCTACCAAGGCAATTAAAAATAAAACTCACCTCTACCTAGGGATAATAAGTTACTTGGGGCTTCGTGGTTTGCTCCCTCTTAGTTCTCAAGTCCAAAACCCTAGCGTATGAGTTGAAGAGAAAGCTTAGTGATGTCTGGATTAAGGTGGGGATTCGAGGTATGCTCCCTCTTATCATTAATGCTAAACAGTGTCACAAAGCAAGCTTAAATTAATGCCAACAGAACCCTCGGCAAGAAAGAAAAAGAAAGAAAAAAGGATCTGAGCTTAGGTAGTAAAATTGGCTAAAGGAGTAAAGGGATGCTAGATGCATACTGCCCACACTTGGCGCACAAATCATGCACTTAGACTAGAGTTATATTGTTGCACTTGAATTACTATCTGCTTGGCACTGTGCACTGAGATTTCTGAGGGCTGCATTAGAATCAAACTCTGCTTGCCAGCAATTGTTGGCATTCCAACCAAATTTTTGTCGAGGTATTATTTGCACTGTTTTTGTTTTTCTCTTCTTTTGCATTACTTGAGAACAAGAAATGAGCTGGGTTTGGGGGTGTGTTACCTCCTCAAAAGTATTGTTTTTCATGCCTATTGTGATATGCGTTTGCTTGTTTTCAAGAACATTTAGTTGCATTAGTTTGTTAGAATCATGCATTTACATAAAGGAGTTAGTAGTCTGCCTATGCTAGTGTGATGGGTTGTTTTAGTGGCCTTTTTGCAGGTTGGCAGGTGGAATGGCAGGAGAAATTGACTCAGAACATAGGAACGCAGTTAGGAATGCCAAGGTGAACGCCAGATGTTGTGATCACGGAATGACCAGATGAGTGCCAAGAATCTGTTGGCATGAGGTGTGCCATTAGCCATGCCAAGAGAGGTAGAACCTCCAAAAAAATAGGATACTCTCAGGCTCCTTAAAAATTGCATTTGGACAGCCTCCAGAAAAATAGTGGATAAGGTGATTGTTGCGCGTAATAAGTGCTCCGCAATTGTGCAAGTGTACACGTCGCAAGTTATAGTATAAAAGATGTCGTCTCTACAGGGATTGGTGCCACTTCAAGAATCTAATCTCTTGCACTGTAAAAAGTAAAAGAACACAAGTAGAAGATTGTAGGAGTTTAACTAACAACTAAACTAGAAAGCAATAAAGTAAAAGAAGATGTAATCAAATGAGAGAGAATAGGCCAGGTTATCGTGAGTTAAGGTGTGATAGCCGATTGGATCGTCTTGGTAAAAGTGTGCAAGGGCAACTCAGTTGCCGTGGCAACTTGCGCAGCGGGGTTGCCTTGGCAACTAATCGACGGTTGCCTGGGCGACTGGCTGGGGAACTGTTTGGGCGGCTGGGTAGCAATTTCAAGGTTCGGCAAAGCGCTCTTCAATGGTTTCTTCTTATCCCTAAGTCGAAACTCTAGCTATTTGTGCATGCTTTGATAATACATCATTGCGTGAATCAAGGGTGAACAGCAACCAATCTTGCGCTCCTCTTAGCCGTTGAAATCCTTAACTTATTCCTAAGCTGGATTAATCTTCACCATTAATAGATTGAATAAAGACCATGCTAATTCGTTTCTTGAATCTAACTCTCCCGATATTAGATAAATAGATGAAGTTACGAGATCCTCTCCCAATTCACTCACAAACAAGAATAAAAACCAAGAATGAGTAAACCTTGAATTGAAAGTGCAAACTCTTATTACCTAAACAAAATCCAATTGTTTCTCACAACCACAAAACATAATAACCTTAGCCAAATAGATTTAGTTCATGGCTAGGTTCCAAAGAAACACAAAACAAAGAATTCCTAACATAAACCTAATTGAACAAGAAAAGAAAAAGATGAAGAATGGTTTAAGCCTTGTCAAAATCTCTCCCTCATTGCTCTTGTCAAAATTTCTCTCCTCTCTTTGTCGAAATTTCTCTCCTCTCTCCCTATGGAGTTGACGGCTTGGTCCTCAATTTATAGGGCTAGGTCAAAGTCTTTTTTGAGGAGGAAGTTAAGTTGGAATTAAATATCTTTAAAGAATATAATTCTTTATTATATTTAAATTCCTTCTAGAACTTCTCCTATCTTATTGGGATTTAATTTCTCTTTAACCTCTTCACGAAAATCAAACTTCTTTGGGATTTAACTTTGCTCCACGTCATCTTGGAATTATCTAGTCATCGATTTTGACTGCCATATCACCTTATCCCTTATTGGCAATTGCCCTGGCAACTAGCTCGGCATCTCCTTCATGCATTGCCCTAGCAACTGGTTCCAGCCTTGCTTTGGCAAGTGATTCTGCACACATACAAAAACATACCAAAGCAGTACCTTTTTCCACAAAATTAAGCAAAATATGAAATCAAGCTTGTCCACCAAGGAAACAATGCAAACATGCATGAATGGATAATAATGCAACTAATATGAGCCTAAGTCTAGCAATAATATGAATAAAAGGTTGAATAAAATAGTACTTTTAGACACTTAACACACCCCCAAACTCGAACTATTGCTTGTCCTCAAGCAATGCAAACTAATAATTACCCGCCAAGACTTCAATTTTCACAAAATTAGCTTTGAACTTGATTTCAATTCTCAGAACCGTGGCACAAAGTATGATTGGCTTTTCATTTTTCAGAAAACTTAGGAGTTACTCGGAATCAAACTATAATGCTTGTGAGTGTGTGCGGAGTTGTGTGCAAGTTGATTTTTCGGATTCTATGCAAACAAGAGGTTTCCAAATTACTTCATTGGGTTCTTTTAACATGTTTTAACTAGATCCGGTTTCGGGCACCTCTAGTGTTTTGTTTTTAGTTTTCTTAAGCTAATTAATTTATTCGACTAGAGCCGGTTTTGGTCACCTCTAGCGATCAATTTTTAGCACATACTAGAGCCAATTTTAGGCACCTATAGCATTCATCCAATTTTTATTCTAATCCCCTAACTTTTTAACTATCAACCTAAGTTCGCTAGAATTCCTTAAATCAATCAAGCCACACAGTGTTTCATCAAGTTTAGCATCATAGTACGATTCTAAGTGTTTCCACGTTTATCCTAGAATAAAAAGTTCTATCAATTAAGTACATTGGCAAAGTCATCATCGGATATTCATCAAATCTAGGCAATTCATGTTCCAACTAAAGGCATGGCAAGCAATTTATGTATCCTAAATGCAATACTTAAGATGAATGCAACTAAACATGGTAACTAACTAATAACAATCCCCCCCAAACTCGAGTGAGGCATTGTCCTCAATGCATGCAACAAAGAAAAATGTAAAGAAAAGTAAAATACAAACGAGGACTTACTTTGAGAGTTCGTCGTCATGGATGATTAGTTTCCTTTTGGTTGGTGTCTTGATTCTTTTGCTTGAATCCAGTGGTTGCTTCCTTGTTGCCGATGGTGGAATCGATCCTCGTACGGGGTTGTCCTCATCGTCCTCTTCATCAATGTCATTGGCTTTTCGCTTGGGCTTGGAGGATTCGATTGGTGCGGTCTTTGTTGGTGCAATGGAAGACTCATCTGAATCTAAAAATTCAGACAATGATTCAGTACGAGTTGATTCGGGCATAGGTGTTTTACCTTTGGCTTTTGCAGTGGTTGTCGGGGCGTCTTTAGCTTTGGTTGCCGCGACATCTTCAGTGTTGGTTTCCATGGCAACTACTTGGGCAGGCGCAGTGTAGGTTACCGCGGCATCATCTGCTGCGGTTGTCGTGGCAACTGCTTCATTGGTTGTCGTGGCAAGGATTTCGGTAGGAAAGATAGAGAACGACACGCGGCTATCCAGGTACTTTTCCAGGATAACTTGGGTGATGGCATTGTTGTGATCCTTCGTGTACCACATGAACATTAATTGTCGGTCTTCAATTTGGCTAAGGCGGTTCACCAACGGTTGTAAGAGTGCTTCAAGTTGTTCTGGGGTTGCTGGCCGAGTTGCTCGGGCATCAGTTGCTTGGGCATTAGGGGTTGCCGAGGCGGCAGGAGTTGCCGCGGTAATTGAGGGCGTTAAGGATTTTACTGGTGCCTCTCCCATTAGCTTTCAGATTTGTGCTCGATTCCAACCGGACTTTGGTAGGGCCTTTTCATCAGTGGACTCACTTGGGACATGCATCCCCTTGCAAAGATTGGAAATCAAGCAAGGGAAGAAAAGAGAACCCTTGTCTTTTGTGCTGCATACAAAAATCTCATCACAAATAATTTTTCCAATGTTAATGACGCGATTATGCAAGATAGAATGTATGAGCAAAAGACGAGGTGTATTAACGATAGTATTGTGTGTGGTGGGCATTAAAGAAGTTTTAACAAACTTATTCCATAATTTTGCCTCGGGTTTAAGCCGAAGGCAATTTACCGTGCCCTTGTATTTACCGTCTTTCCAATGAGTTCCCGGTAGAGTGAGTTCTTGAAGCCCCTTGTCGAGTTGCTTGGGCGTGAGTTGATCAACAAAGGCTTGATGCTCGTCCTTCTCAATGTAGAGCCCGTAAAAGGTGTTGATGTTTTCGGGGTTTATGAGTATAGCCTTGTCACGAACAAAAACATAAGGATTATCCGGGTTAGGTGAGTGAGCATAGAATTCTCTTACCCATGAGATGTTACCCAGTTCCGATTGATGGCAAAAGATTTGCCACTTTTGATGTGCAATCCTTTCAAAGATGAATGGTTCAATGACGAAATCTTGATGAGATTTGGAGTATTCAAAGCCTTGTTCTTTGCAAATCTTCCGGCTTTCAAACTTGGAGTGAAATCTTTCTTGAACCACTGGTGTAGCAAACTTCTTGTATCTTGGTTCTTTGGAGGAACTTGGATGAACCAAAAAATCGATTTTGGATGCCATGGATGATCTTGGTTGTGAGTTTGGTAAAAACAAAGAAAATAAGTCAAAAGAAACTAAAGAGTTGCAAGATGAAAAGTAGGAATAGGTTTCTTGGAAGTTTAGGGTGATGGGTTAAATAGAAAAGATAGGTAGTAAATATGGTGGGTGAGATTAATTGGAAAGAAAGAAAACAAGGGTTTTGATTGGGGGAAGGTGACGGCTAGGGGATTTGAGGAAGGGGAAGTGTTTGGCCGGCTATGTAGGGTTTATTTAGGGTAAGTTGGAAGCTTAATATAAGCCTTAGATTTAGCCCATTAATTTCCTTGTTGAATAAGTTTCCTTCTTGAATCAAATTCCTCTTTATCTTGAACTCTTTTCCTACAATTCAAAAACAAATAAAATAAGGATTAAAATTAAAGATAAACTAATAAAAGAAAATAAATAAAGATGTGCAAAGAAATTCTTAAACTTAAAATTTAAAAACATTTAGATAAATATGAAAGAAAGATGTAGTCTTAATCTTAAAGAAAATAAATAAATCTATCCTAAAAATAAAAAAAATAACCGAAATTAATAAATAAAAAAATTAAATAGTTTAAAAATATAAAAAATAAAAATAAAATATCGAAAGGAGAGCATGCTCATGCATCTTCTAAGGTGACCACTTCTTTGTTACGTTCCACATAGGCACCGTTGTAGTACTTCAGTCTTTGTCCATTGACTTTGAATTCATGTTCGTCAGTGATGGACTTGATTATCACGACACCATGGGAGAACGGTTTAACAACTTTGAATGGTCCCGACCATCTTGATTCCAGTTTTTCCAGGAAAAGTTTCAGTCGATAATTGAATAAGAGAACTAGTTGCCCTGGCATGAATTGCCGCGGTAATAGTTTCTTGTCATGCCATTGCTTTGTTTTCTCCTTGTAGATTCGTGCATTGTTATAGGCGAGTGTACGAAATTCTTCTATCTCGTTGAGGTCCAACAAACGCTTTTGTCCGGTACTTTCCCAATCCATATTCACGGTCTTGATTGCCCAATATGCCTTGTGTTCGATTTCCACCGGTAGATGGCATGTTTTGCCATAGACAAGTCGGAAGGGAGACATACCTAAGGGTGTTTTGAATGCAGTGCGATATGCCCAAAGTGCGTCATCTAGTCTTACTGACCAATTCTTCTTAGAGGGATTTACAACTTTCTCGAGTATACCCTTCAATTCTCGGTTGGAAATTTCTACTTGCCCATTGGTTTGTAGGTGATATGCCGTGGCAATTTTGTGTGACACGCTGAAGCGTTGCAACATCTTGGCAATAAGTCTGTTGTCAAAGTGCTTCCCTTCATCACTGATAATTGCTCTCGGCATCCCAAATCGTGTAAATATATTTTTTTGCAAGAATCATTGCACGGTCTTGGAATCGTTGGTGGGAACTGCAGCTGCCTCAACCCATTTAGACACGTAGTCAACAGCAAGTAGAATGTAGAGGTTGTCGAATGAAGATGGGAAAGGTCTCATAAAATTAATCCCCCATACATCGAACAATTCCTCATCGATGATGTTTTGGAGCGGCATCTCATGTCGTCTAGAGATATTACCCGTCCTCTGGCAACGATCACATTGCTTGTAAAACTCTTGGGCATCTTTGTACAGTGTTGGCCAATACAAACCGGATTACAAAACTTTGGTCGCGGTATGAGTTCCTCCAAAATGTCCTCCATAGGGTGAAGAATGGCATTGTCAGAGTACATTCTGCTACTCCTCTTCAGAGACACATCGGCATATAACCTGATCTGCACATTGTTTAAACAAAAGAGGCTCGTCCCAAAAGTAATGCTTAGCATCATGGGGGAACCGCTTCTTCCCTTCGTGAGTAAGGCCATAAGGTAAAATACCACAAACAAGGAAACTAACTAAATCCGCGTACCAGGGTATTACCGAGGCATTTTTGACGTAGAAACTGCTTCTATGGTTGCCGAGGTGTGCGCGCGTCTAGAGTTGTCGTGGCATGCACGTCAAGGGTTGCTGAGGCATGTGCGTCAAGGGTTACCGAGGCATGTGCGTCAAGGGTTGCCGAGGCATGCACATCCATGGTTGTCGAGGCAACTAACAGTTGCTTATCCGGGAATGCATCGTATATCTCTAAATCTGCGTCCTCCTCCCTATTGCGTTCTAAGTGTGATAAGTGATCGGCCACTTGATTTTTTGTTCCTTTCCTATCCTTAATTTCAATGTCAAACTCTTGTAAAAGCAATATCCAATGAATCAAATGAGGTTTGGCATCCTTTTTAGCAAATAGATACTTAATTGCCGAATGGTTCGTATGGACAATTACCTTTGTACCAATCAAATAGGATCAGAACTTGTCAAATGTGAAAACTACGGCTAGTAACTCTTTCTTTGTTGTTGTGTAATTCACTTGAGCACTATTAAGAGTTTTACTAGCGTAGTATATCACATGAAAGGTCTTACCTGTGCGTTGGCCTAGGACTGCTCCTACTGCGAAATCACTTGCATCACACATGAGCTCAAAAGGTAGCGTCCAATCTGATGGAACGACAATAGGTGCTGAGGCAAGCTTTTCCTTAAGGGTTTCGTATGGTTGGGCGCAAGAATTATCAAAATTGAAGACTTTCTCATGTTCAAGCAAATTGCACAAGGGTTTACTAATTTTAGAAAAATTATGAATGAACCTCCTGTAAAAACCTGCATGTCCAAGAAAGCTTTGAATTCCTTTAACCGAACTTGGTGGGGTTAATCTCTCGATCACGTCCACCTTGGCTTTCTCTACTTCAATTCCCTTGGATGAAATCTTGTTGCCGAGCACTATTCTTTCATCTACCATAAAATGGCACTTCTCCCAATTAAGGACTAAATCGGTTTCTTCACATCTTGCCAACACCTTCTCTAAATTGCCAAGGCAACTGTCGAAATCATTACCAAAAATGGAAAAATCATCCATAAAGACTTCAAGGAAGTCTTCGACCATGTCTGAAAAGAGTGCCATCATGCATCTTTGGAAGGTTGTCGGGGCGTTACACAATCTGAACGGCATCTTTCGGAAAGCATAAGTACCGTATGGGCATGTGAAGGTTGTCTTTTCTTGATCTTCTGGTGCTATGGCAATTTGATTGTAACCTGAATAACCATCAAGAAAACAATAAGAGGGTTTACCTGCAAGACAGTCAAGCATTTGATCAATAAAGGGTAATGGGAAGTAATTTTTCCTAGTGCCTTTGTTTAGCTTTCGATAATCCATACAAAACCCTCCAACCGGTCACAGTCCTGGTTGGAATGAGTTCATTGTTTTCATTACTTACCACCGTTATACCTCCATTTTTCTGTACACATTGTACCGGACTTACCCATGTACTATCAGAGATAGGGTATATGATGTCGGCGTCAAGCCACTTGATGATTTCTTTCATTACAACCATTTTCATGGCATGATTTAGTCTCCTCTGGGCCTCAATCGAAGGTTTGTGATCATCTTCCAACAAAATCATGTGCATGCACACTGCCGGGCTAATTCCCTTCAAGTCGGCAATTATCCACCCTATTGCCTTCTTTTGTAGCATCAACATTTTGATCAGCTTCTTTTTCTGCTCAGGCTGTAACTTAGAGGAAATAATTACAGGCAATGTATTATCGGTTCCTAAGTAAGCATATTTTAGTTGCCCTGGCAACTGTTTCAACTCAAGAATCGGTGGTTGTTCAATAGAGGGCTTTTCGAGTTTACCATCCTTACCTGAGTAATCCAGTGGTTCAAAGTATGTACCTGGTCGATTGACTAACCAATTTGCCTCTTCTTGTTGTTCCTCATCAATCAGTTCTTCATACTCCTCAGGTTCCTCTTGATCGGCAATGTAGTCGCTGAGGCAACTAAATTCCTTGTTGAAGTTAAACTCTACCGTGGCATGAAGAAGTTGGCATTCTCCTGGATCATCAGCATGCCTTAGTGTTTGGAACACGTTTAGTTTAACTTGCTGGTCATTCACCCTCATTGTGAGTTCTCTCTTTTCAACATCGATCAAGGTTCTCCCTGTTGCTAGGAAGGGTCTCCCGAGAATGATAGGTACATGTTCATCTACTTCACAATCCAAAACAATAAAGTCAGTGGGAAAAATAAATTTATCAACTTTTACCAGTATGTCTTCATTTTTCCCTCTGGATGCACGTAGGATCTGTCGGCTAGCTGTAGCATTACTGTTTTAGGTCTTGCCTTCCCGATTCCTAGTTTCTGGAAAACCAATTTAGGCATTAAGTTTATGCTTGCTCCAAGGTCACATAATGCTTTCCCGACATAGTGGTTTCCAATGGAACAGGGTATTGTGAAACTTCTGGGATCCTTCAACTCGGGTGGCATGCGATTGTGCAACATGGCCATGCATCCCTCTGTTGCGGCAACTATTTCAAACTCTCCTAGCTTTGTTCTCTTGGACACAATGTCTTTAAGAAACTTGGCATAGTTCGGCATTTGTTCAATTGCTTCAACCAATGGCAAGTTGATGTGGACTTGCTTTAGGATATCAAGAAACTTCTTGAATTGATATTCTTGCTTTTGTCGCTTCAACCTTTGTGGGAATGGTGGTGGAAGTCAGATATCTTCGATCTCTTCATTGGTCTGGAACCTAATTGACGGCATTGCCAAGGCAACTGGAGTTGCCGAGGCATTGTTAACTGGGGTTGTCGTGGCGTACCTATCGTTGGTTACCGTGGCATCCTTATCGTTGGTTGTCACGACAATTCTTGGTTCAGCATCTGAGGCTTTGCCGCTTAGTTCATCTTGTTCTTTTTGTGGAGTTTTGTTTGATGAGCGAGCTTGAGCCTCTTTAAGTTGCAGGCCGCTTCTAGTGGTGATCGCCTTACATTGCTCATGGCCAGTTCCTCTTGCGACTTCAGTATCGCTAGGTAAACCTCATTGCGGTCTAGTGTTCAGGTTTTTAACAAATTGTCCGACTTGATTTTCCAATAATTTGATTGTCGCCTCTTGGTTTTGCAATCTCATCTCGGTCCTGTCAATAAAAGCATCAGTTCTTTTTATGAAGTTACTATTCTCGGCCATATAAGATTCAGTTTTCAACATAAAAGCATTGAGAGAATTTTCCAAAGAACTAGATGTTGTCGGTTGTTGTTGCAGCAACTGTTGCCGTAGCATATTCTGCTGGAATCCCAATGCTTGTGCATTCCGATTGTTCTGGTTTAGAGCATTTTTGGGATTACTCCATGAAAAAATCGGGTGCTTCTTCCAAGCTGGATTGTATGTATTGGACATCACATTGTTGTTTTGGTTGTAATTCCCCACATAAAAGCTGGATTCTGGATTCTGCATACATTCAGAAGAATCATGGTTACCACCACATAACTCACAAAAGGAATCCATTACCTTGACTTCCTGTGTGTTGTCTGGTTTCTGCATGTTCTGGACCATCTTGGTTAGAGTGGCCAATTGTGCCAAAATTGAGTCTGATGATCCCAGTTCATGTATTGTGGCTTGGCGTCTAACTCCTCCTCTTCTAGCAGATGGGAACTGATAATCATTCTTGGCAAGCCTGTTTAGAATTTGCATTGCTTCCTCCGGCGACTTATCTAGGAGTATGTCGTTTGCCGAGGCATCTAGCATCATCATTGTTGGTGTATTCACAGCGTTGTAAAACATTGTTACTTGTGTCCACACTGGGAATCCGTGTAGAGGGTATTTGTGTAGAAGCTCTCTATATCGCTCCCAAGCCTCGTACATGGATTCATCATCTGCCTACTGAAAAGAAGTAATTTCTTTACGAAGCTTATCAGTCAAATTTGTATGATTAAATCGAACAAGGAAATCACGACAAAGATCGATCCAAGATCCTATTGATCCGGCAGGAATACTATTCAACCATGTTTTCGCCCTATCCCTCAGTGAATAGGGGAATAATCGTAGTCGTAAAACATCGGGGGTGACTCCTTGTATTTTGAATGAATTGCAAATCTCGAGGAAATATTTAAGATGTTATCGTGCATCTTCAGTTGTTGAGCTGCCAAATTGACCAATTGTGTTGATCATATTGAACATCACCAGTTTCAACTCAAAGTGGTCAGCTTCAATTTTAGGTGTGACAACTCCTGGATTAAATCCTTCAAGATCTTCTTCAAGATAGTCTCGAATAGTTCTATTTCGTGCAAGAATCACTCCTCCTCCTGCTGGAACATCTTGATTCATATTGCCGTCTTGATTAGCCATTGCTACTCTTCACTTCCGTCTTAGTTTTTGCAAGGTTCGTTCGATTTCTGAAAGAAAATAAAAACAAAGTTTCTATTGCCAATCCCCGGCAACGGCACCAAAAACTTTTTGTGCGTAATAAGTGCTCCGCAATTGTGCAAGTGTACACGTCGCAAGTTATAATATAAAAGATATCATCTCCACAGGGATTGGTACCACTTCAAGGATCTAATCTCTTGCACTGTAAAAAATAAAAGAACACAAGTAGAAGATTGTAGGAGTTTAACTAACAACTAAACTAGAAAGCAATAAAGTAAAAGAAGATGTAATCAAATGAGAGAGAATAGGCCAGGTTATCGTGAGTTGAGGTGTGATAGCCGATTGGATCATCTTGGTAAAAGAGTGCAAGGGCAACTCAGTTGCCGTGGCAACTTACGCAGCGGGGTTACCTTGGCAACTAATCGACGGTTGCCTGGGCGACTGGCTGGGCAACTGTTTGGGCGGCTGGGCAGCAACTTCAAGGTTCAGCGGAGCGTTCTTCAATGGTTTCTTCTTATCCCTAAGTCAAAACTCTAGCTATTTGTGCATGCCTTGATAATACATCCCTGTGTGAATCAAGGGTGAACAACAACCAATCTTGCGCTCCTCTTAGCCGTTGAAATCCTTAACTTATTCCTAAGTCGGATTAATCTTCGCCATCAATAGATTGAATAAAGACTATAGTCATTCTTTTCTTGGATCTAACTCTCCTGATATTAGATAAATATATGAAGTTACGAGATCCTCTCCCAATTCACTCGCAAACTAGAATAAAAACCAAGAATGAGTAAACCTTAAATTGAAAGTGCAAACTCTTATTACCTAAACAAAATCCAATTGTTTCTCACAACCACAAAACACAATAACCTTAGCCAAATAGATTTAGTTCATGGCTAGGTTCCAAAGAAACACAAAACAAAGAATTCCTAACATAAACCTAATTGAACAAGAAAAGAAAAAGATGAATAATGGTTAAAGCCTTGTCGAAATCTCTCCCTCCTTGCTCTTGTCAAAATTTCTCTCCTCTCTTTGTCAAAACTTCTCTCCTCTCTCCCTATGGAGTTGACGGCTTGGTCCTCAATTTATAGGGCTAGGTCAAAGTCTTTTTTGAGGAGGAAGTTAAGTTGGAATTAAATATCTTTAAAGAATATAATTCTTTATTATATTTAAATTCCTTCTAGAACTTCTCATATCTTCTTGGGATTTAATTTCTCTTTAACCTTTTCATGGAAATCAAACTCCTTTGGGATTTAACTTTGCTCCACGTCATCTTGGGCTTATCTAGTCATCGATTTTGACTGTCATATCACCTTATCCCTTATCGGCAATTGCCCTGGCAACTAGCTCGGCATCTCTTTCATGCATTGCCCTAGCAACTGGTTCTAGCCTTGCTTTGGCAAGTGATTCTGCACACACACAAAAACACACCAAAGCAGTACCTTTTTCCACAAAATTAAGCAAAATATGAAATCAAGCTTGTCCACCAAGGAAACAATGCAAACATGCATGAATGGCTAATAATGCAACTAATATGAGCCTAAGTCTAGCAATAATATGAATAAAAATGGTGAATAAAATAGTACTTTTAGACACTTAACAGTGATGCCAAGCTGTGTTGGCAAGGTCGTACCAAGCTCGTATGCCAGGATGGCCATGGCATGATGACGTCAGCCCTAGCTTGATAAGCTATCACACCGATCAAATGAGGCTTATATCTTATCCATGGAGCATTTCAATTTTCAAATGAAGAGAAAGTTATCCTAATCCCTTCCCTTGAGCGCCTATATATACACAACCTGATCAAGCATTGAGGGAGATAGATTGCCCGAGAAGAGGAGACGAGACAAGAGGTGGTCAGAGCGAGGTATTGGAGCGGCAAGTGACAGTCGGTGCAACCAAGGAATGGTGGTTCAACCTCTTGGCCGAGAGCCTGGTGATAAGTGTTCAAAAGTACTATTTTTATTACCCTTTTTACTCATATTATTGTTGACTTAAGCTCATAATAGTTGCATAATTAGTCATTCATGCATTAATTCATGTTTCTTTCCACCGTTGAGCTTGATTACATAACTTGGTGATTTTTGTGGAAAAAGTTGCTGCTTTGGTGTGTTTTTGTGTGTGTGCAGGATCACTTGCCAAAGCAAGGCTAGTGCTAGTTGCCAGGGCAATGCATGAAGGAGACGCCGAGCTAGTTGCCAGGGCAATGCATGAAGGAGACGCCGAGCCAGTTGCCATGGCAATTGTCGACAAGAGCAAAGGTGATATGGTAGTCGAAATTGATGACTAGACAAGCCCAAGATGACGTGGAGCAAAGCCCAAACCCAAAGGAATTTGATTTCCATGCAGAGATTAAAGAAGAATTAAATTCCAAGAAGATAGGAGAAGTTCTAGTAGGAATACAATTATAATAAAGAATTATATTCTTTAAAGATAATTTAATTCCAACTTAACTTCATCCTCAAAGAAGGACTTTGCCCAAGCCCTATAAATAAGAAGGGAATTTCGACAATCATGGAGAGCAAGAGAAGAGGGAAAATTTCGACAACTCCAAAGGGAGAGGGGAGAGAAATTTCGACAAGAGAACAAGGGGGAGAGAGTTCGATTTCTTCTTCTTCTTCTTTGCTTCCATTAGATTCATGGTTTGGGGCTTATTCTTTGTATATCTTTTGAACCCAACCATGAACTAACTTGATTGGTTGGGGTTATTGTGTTTTGTTGTTGTGAGAAACAATTGGATTTTGTTTAGGTAATAAGAGTTTGCACTTTTCTATTCAAGGTTTACTCATTCTTGGCTTTTATTCTTGTTTGCGAGTGAATTGGGAGAGGATCTCGTAGCTTCATCTATTTATCTAATATCGGGAGAGTTAGATTCAAGAAACGAATGAGTATGGTCTTTATTCAATCCATTGATGGTGAAGATTAATCTGGCTTAGGAATAAGTTAAGGATTTCAACGGCTAAGAGGAGCGCAAGATTGGTTGTTGTTCACCCTTGATTCACGCAGGGATGTATTATCAAGGCATGCACAAGTAGCTAGAGTTTCGACTTAGGGATAAGAAGAAACCATTGAAGAACGCTCTGCCGAACCTTGAAGTTGCTGCCCAAACGCCCAAGTAGTTGCCCAGCTAGTCGCCCAGGCAACCATCGATTAGTTACCAAGGAAACCCCGCTGTGCAAGTTGCCACGGCAACTGAGTTGCCCTTGCACTCTTTTACCAAGACGATCCAATCGGCTATCACACCTTAACTCACGATAACCTGGCCTATTCTCTCTTTTTCTTTCATCTATTCTTTTAGTTTATTACTTTTACTTTTCTCGTTAATTAAAACCTCTATTATCAATTGTGCTTTTATTTTCACAGTGCAGTAACTTAAGCAAAGTGGCCCAAACCAATCCCTGTGGAGACGATACTCGATACTCATATCACTTTATTACTTGCGACGTGTATACTTGCACATTTGCGTAGCACTTATCACACGCAACAAGTTTTTGGCGCCGTTGCCGGGGATTGGCAATTGGTGTTAGTTGTTTTTGTTATTGCATTTTTTTTCTCTTAGTTTTACTAACTTTTCTTTTTGTTTGTTTTATCAAAAAAAATTAGGTGCGCTACAAGTTAAGGAACATCAACATGTCAGGAAATAAAAGTCGATCTATTCGAGAGATGATGTTGGAAGATAGGAATCAATCCAATCAAGAGTTTCTTGCACCCTTTGATGATTACCTATACCAACCGAGAAAAGCCCAAAGAGCCTATACCGTGGAAAAATCTTGTGCTATGTGTGGAGAACATCATATGTTTGAAAATTGCCCTCACATTTTCGGTGCATATAACTACATGGAGGACCATAGAGGGAACCAGCAGTAAAATTCTTCATGGTATGGTCAAAAAGCTCAAAAAATTTTTACCATAACAATTTTGCCGCAGCAACAGATATGCCATGGCAATGTAGTCCTTTTCAAGAGCATTCCAATTCCTTGGAGGAAACGTTACTAGCTTCATTGGCTAGACTTGACGGATCAATTGAAGAGATTCGAGAGCTATCAAAATCTATGGATACGAGGATAACTCAGTGGAATGCAACCTTAGGGGATTCAGAAGATCAATTGGGGAGGTCCACATATGTCATGGATAACATGTACCAACAATTCATTCCTAGGGATACTGACGTCCTAAGGCAAGAGGATAAGGAGCAATGCAAAGAAATCTCTCTGATGTGTGAGGAACAACTAAAACCTCAAAGTCAAGAGGATGCCAATGAGAGAGACTGCCCAACACATGATGAGCTTGAACAACAAATTGCCTCGGCAGTGATTGAGGAGCCTGAACAGAGCAATGCCGCGACAACACTCAGTGAAGCTGAGAACAACAATACTACAGCAAATTCTGAGCAACCTGATGCCCAGAAAGTTATAACTTTGATGTTGAAGCAGGAATGTGTAGATTGCTCTCATCTACAATTGCCACGGCAATTACACGACCACATGCAAGATCAACGAGATGATAATACTTTGCCAATGGAATATGAGCAGGTAATAGTTGAACCTTTTGAATTCTTTAAAAACTCACCTCGTCCATTGCAGGTATGTCTTGAGGAACTGAGGTTGGTAGATTTGAAGCCATCGAAATCTCTACTGATGGTGATGTTTGAGAGGCCAAAAGAAAAAGGTGTTTGGATTCATAAAGCTCTTCAGAAAATTGATTCTTCCCTTGACTTAAAGCAAAATTTGACAACTGATTGCCATGGCAATTGGCTTGAGCAGCAATTGTCACGACAACAAAGGCTACATCCAACCATGATAGAAGTCGACAAGAATGAGGTAATTGAATGGTTGAGAATGGATATAATTTTTCCTATTAATATATTTGTGCCTTCAGGAATAGTAGCAAGGTGAAGAGCATACATGGACTACAAGCGAACAAAGAAGAAAGACACCTCCACCATGATAATGCAAAAGGGAGTAGCTGGGAGCACATTGGCCCAACTCTTTTTGGGAAATATTGTCACCCGATGAAGGGTACGGATGGACTATAAGAAGTATCGGAAACGACTCTCCTCAAGTTTTCTCAGATATGCAGTAACATTAGAAGTGGTCACTTTAGGAGATACCTGAGCATGCTCTCCTTTCAATATTTTCTTTTTCTTTTCATTTTTATTTTTAGGAGATATTTTATTTTTCTTCATTATCTTTAGTTTCCAGGTTTTCTTTTATTTTCTTTTCCACAACAAGACTCACAACCACCATGATAAGGAAATTTACTGTCGACTACTCGCCACAGCAACCACAACAGAAACTGGCGATGCCCAGGCAACAACAATGGCTTCGGCAACTACTGATGCACATGCAAGTAAACCTGCATCGGCAAACATGGACCAAATCAAGGCAATGCTATTCACGTGGTACCAGCCACAAGCATTCAACCACTGACCGGAAATTGAATCAAGCAAACGGCACGAAGGAAACTCATCACTCGAGGTGACGACCTCTCTTCTACTAACTCATTTCATTTAGTTTCTTTTAAATTTTGTTTCACTTTTTCATGCATTGAGGACAATGCTTCTCTCGAGTTTGGGGAGTGTTGGTTTCTAGTTAGCTTCATGTTTAGTTGCATTCATTTTTAGCAATCACATATAGGTTGCATATGTTACTTGCCATTCCTTTAATTGGATTTAATTGCTTAAGACTTGTTGAATATCCAATGATGAATTTTTGCCACTGCACTTAATTGAAAGAACCTTTAATTTTAGGATTGCATGAAAAGAACTTAGAATTTTACTATGATGCTGAATTTTTTTTACACGGTTGTGGGTTGTTGATTGAAAGAAACTTAGTGAACTTAGGTTGCTTAAAATTTGGGTAAATTTAAAATTGAAAATTAAAATTTAATTTCTTGCTAGAGGTGCCCAAAACTGGCTCTAGTAGTAAATGCACTTTCTTGCTAGAGGTGCCCAACACTGGCTCTAGTAATTAATGCACATAAAAGAATCGCTAGAGGTGCCCGAAATTGGCTCTAGTCGACTAAAATAAAATGAGAAATTGCTTACTTTGCTAGAGGTGCCCGAAATTGGCTCTAGTGAAAATAAAAATAAATGCCCCGGTAATTAAATTGATAAAAGCCTATTGTTCACATAGAATCTTGAAAATCAACTTGTACACAACTACGCACACACATTGTCACGAGCACTATAGTTTGGTTCTGGGTAATTTTTGTGTTATCCGAAAAATTAAAAGGTGATCATACTTTGTGCCATGGTTCCGAGGTTTGAATTCAAGTTTGAAGCATGTCTTTGATGATTAAAGTCTTGGCAGGTAATTGTTAGTTTGCATTGCTTGAGGACAAGCAATAGTTCGAGTTTGGGGGCGTGATAAGTGTTCAAAAGTACTATTTTTATTACCCTTTTTACTCATATTATTGTTAGACTTAAGCTCATAATAGTTGCATAATTAGTCATTCATGCATTAATTCATGTTTCTTTCCACCGTTGAGCTTGATTACATAACTTGGTGATTTTTGTGGAAAAAGATGCTGCTTTGGTGTGTTTTTGTGTGTGTGCAGGATCACTTGCCAAAGCAAGGCTAGTGCTAGTTTCCAGGGCAATGCATGAAGGAGACGCCGAGCTAGTTGTCAGGGCAATGCATGAAGGAGACGCCGAGCCAGTTGCCATGGCAATTGTCGACAAGAGCAAAGGTTATATGGTAGTCGAAATTGATGACTAGACAAGCCCAAGATGACGTGGAGCAAAGCCCAAACCCAAAGGAATTTAATTTCCATGCAGAGATTAAAGAAGAATTAAATTCCAAGAAGATAGGAGAAGTTCTAGTAGGAATACAATTATAATAAAGAATTATATTCTTTAAAGATAATTTAATTCCAACTTAACTTCCTCCTCAAAGAAGGACTTTGCCCTAGCCCTATAAATAAGAAAGGAATTTCGACAATCATGGAGAGCAAGAGAAGAAGGAAAATTTCGACAACTCCAAAGGGAGAGAGGAGAGAAATTTCGACAAGAGAGCAAGGGGGAGAGAGTTCGATTTCTTCTTCTTCTTTGCTTCCACTAGATTCATGGTTTGGGGATTATTCTTTGTATATCTTTTGAACCCAACCATGAACTAACTTGATTGGTTGGGGTTATTGTGTTTTGTTGTTGTGAGAAACAATTGGATTTTGTTTAGGTAATAAGAGTTTGCACTTTTCTATTCAAGGTTTACTCATTCTTGGCTTTTATTCTTGTTTGCGAGTGAATTGGGAGAGGATCTCGTAACTTCATCTATTTATCTAATATCGGGAGAGTTAGATTCAAGAAACGAATGAGTATGGTCTTTATTCAATCCATTGATGGTGAAGATTAATCCGGCTTAGGAATAAGTTAAGGATTTCAACGGCTAAGAGGAGCGCAAGATTGGTTGTTGTTCACCCTTGATTCACGCAGGGATGTATTATCAAGGCATGTACAAGTAGCTAGAGTTTCGACTTAGGGATAAGAAGAAACCATTGAAGAACGCTCTGCCGAACCTTGAAGTTGCTACCCAGACGCCCAAGTAGTTGCCCAGGCAACCATCGATTAGTTGCCAAGGCAACCCCGCTGTGCAAGTTGCCACGGCAACTGAGTTGCCCTTGCACTCTTTTACCAAGACGATCCAATCGGCTATCACACCTCAACTCACGATAACCTGGCATATTCTCTCTTTTTCTTTCATCTATTCTTTTAGTTTATTGCTTTTACTTTTCTCGTTAATTAAAACCTCTATTATCAATTGTGCTTTTATTTTCACAGTGCAGTAACTTAAGCAAAGTGGCTCAAACCAATCCCTGTGGAGACGATACTCGATACTCATATCACTTTATTACTTGCGACGTGTATACTTGAACATTTGCATAGCACTTATCACACGCAACACCTGGCGTGGAGGGCTGCATCGAGAGACCCCTCTACCTAATCCCTTGGCACAAGTTGTTTTTCTTTAGTTTTTATTATGATGGTGATGTTAAAAATGTTTGTTGGTTTGTTGGTTAACGCCCACACCATGAACTAATTTAATAGTTGGTGGGGGATGTTTTGGTTTTAAACGTTGGCTTTTATGCCTTAAATCCTTTATAATAATTCTGCTTTTTGGCAAAGTTTGTCTGTTTTGCATACTTTAATTTTTCCTAAGTACTGTACCAAAGCGAGAGCTGGCACAGTTAGCTTATTGCCTTCCAATATCTTAACATACTTGTGTTGGCAACGATCAAGTTGCTGAACACTTGGGATGGAAGCTTCGAGAGAAGTCATTAAAGTAGATGAACTTACTTCGAAAGTGAAATCTACCCTCACGGAGTATAGATTGGTTTTTAAATCAAATTGATTTAAGGAAAACATACACTATAGAGATATATGGGTTTTTACTTGGCCAGTTTAGTGCAATGACCATTGAAAGAGGCTTTGCTATTTTTGAATCTGCTCGACAACCAATGCCAAAACAGCTTTGCCAATAAAGGCTGGCATGAACCACGTTGAAATCAGGCATTCCCTGCCAACAGTCACCATTCATTTGAAAACACCTTCTTTGCCAACGCTTTACTTCAGTTTCTATTCTATTTTATTTTATTTTCTTAGTTTAAAAATCAGCTCTTTCAAACAACAATCTTTTCTTCCAAAACAAGTAACTATCGAATAATCGAATTCAAGTCAATCAGTGTGGGATCGATAACTCAGCTTACCAAGCTGTATTACTTGTCGACCGTGTATACTTGCATGTAAAAGACTCTTGGCATAGTTTATCTTGCCCAAATACATACCATTTATACCTTTTGTCAGCATTCATTTTACACATCTCCCTAAGAGTCAATAGTGAACTTCTTGCTATGATATTATATTGCCTTTTTTTTCTTTCCAGTTTCATCATGTTGCCCCAGCACACAACCCGTAGAGTTTTCATACACCGTCAGGTATAGAATCAATGGTTTTCCGGAAACTGGCGATACTAGCACATGGGGATTAATTAACTGCTCTTTGATTTTTTTTTTCTAAGGCTACCTGACATTATTCATTCCATGTACCTGAGTTATTCTTTCTGAGCAGCTTGAACATTGGATCACATTTATTAGTTAACTGGGAGATAAAACGGACGATGTAGTTTAACCTCCCCAGGAAACCCCGAACCTCCTTCTGTGTTTGAGGTGGTGGGAGATCTTGTATGGCCTTAATGTTGTTTGGATCAATCTCAATTCCTCTCATGCTTGCCACAAAGCCTAATAACTTTTTCCTGATATAACCCCAAATGTATACTTGTTTGGGTTAAGCTTTAACTAGAATTTCCTCAGCCTTTGAAAGAGTTTCTCTAAGTTCACTAGATGCTCATTTTCAGATCAGGATTTGGCGATCATATCGTCCACGTATACTTCTATCTCCCGATGCATCATGTCATGAAAAAGAGTGACCATGGATCTGTGGTAAGTTGCTCCTGCATTCTTTATACCAAAGGGCGTTACCTTATAACAAAAAGTTCCCCAAAGTGTTATGAAAGTGGTCTCTTCCATATCTTCTGGGCACATTTTAATCTGGTTATACCCAGAAAACCCATCCATGAAAGAGAAAAGAGAGTGTCCAGCTGTGTTATCCACTAATGTGTCTATGTGTGGTTACGGGAAATTGTCTTGGAGCTTGCTCTATTTAGGTCCCTGTAGTCTACGCACATGCGTACTTTCCATCTATTTTAGGCACTGGATGATGTTAGCTACCCATTTTGGATATTTTGCCACTTCGAGAAACCCTGCATCAAATTGTTTCTTCACTTCATCTCTAATTTTTAAGAGCATCTCGGCTTTCATCCTTCTAACCTTCTACTTCACAGGCTCACATCCCATTCTTATAGGAAGCCGATGTTTGATGATGTCAATGTCGAGATCGGGCATATCTTGATATGACCAGGCAAAAATATCTTTGAATTCCTTTAGTTGCTCAATCAGGCTTTGTCGAGTACTAGCTGTGATGGTGGTGCCAATCTTCACCTCGCGTCTTTCTTCTTCTGTGCCAAGGTTAAAAATTTCCAACTCTTCCTTATAGGGTAGAATATGTTTCTCCTCTCCTTCTATCATTTTGAGCAGATCATTGGGGAAATCATATTCTTCCTCATCATCAACATTCTCCAATTCTTTTAAGCATAAAGGTAATTCAAAATCAACCTCAGGGTCAGACATGGAAACGTTTAAATCATTGATATCTGAAGACCTGCAAAAGAAAGGGATAGGGATATATACAGAGAAAATAGATGAATGGAATGATTTGTTTTTTAGCTTTTACTTTGCTTTGAGTTTTACATATGAAAAGAGTTTGCCACACAAGTTTGTTAGAAGAAAAATATGCATCTTTATTGAAATTCAAATTACAAGTTTGGACATAGACCCTTTACATAAGATCACTAATTGCCTTCGGGTCTAAAGGCAAAATGGTAGGTTCTAAGAATTACTCTAAAACTGTCTCAAAGATTATAGAAATTTCTTCGGCAGTCCAATTGTCAAGTTCAGAGCAAGGGCAAATCTTGGACAAGTACTTTTTCTCTCTTTCCTCATATGTTATAATATTGATGCTCAACTTCTCAAATACTTCACACGGTTCATTCTTTCCTTTCTCCTCCTCATTAATTTGGGCATTCAGGTCCAAGAAACCTCTGGATCTGAAATTATGGCTCAGGGGTGGGAATGTCATTGGCTTCCACTCAATCTCTCCTCCTTCAATCTTGCACTTCTTCTCTCTTTGTGTTTTCTGATCTCTGCCCTTATTTGCCAATGGTTGGGTTTAAAACCTAGCCCAAATCGGTCAATCTTGGTAGGGATAACCATGGGATACAGCCTCTCTTGGTGTCTCTTCCCAAATCTTTTTCCAGCTTCAGCTCCTTTTTCGAGCGTTTGCTTCACCTGCATTTTCACGCAACTGGATAATTCTGGTTCTGGTACTTTGCTTCCCTCAGTGACAAAGGTTGCATTGACTAGCTCTAATGTCCTAAAGTGACACTCGAGCGCACCCTCATAGACCTTGATGTAGGGTGTATAGTGGCTATTGATACAATGATTTCCTCTTCTGCACCTATTGTTACTAATTGTCTGTCAATCACAAATTTTAGCTTCTGGTGTAAAATGGAGGAGACCGATCTTGCTGTATGAATCCATGGATGCCCAAGCAAACAGATGTAACTGGGTTTTATGTACATGACCACAAATTCCACCTCGAAAGTTGATGGTTCAATTTGCAAAGGTACTTCAATTCTTCCTATCACCTCCCTTTGTGTCCCATCGAATGCTCTCACAGTGTTCTGATAAGCCCTCATATAAGAGTTGTCTATTTGTAGCTTCTTTAATGTCACCAATGGGAGAACATTTAGGGCTGACCCATTATCAATTAAGACATCTGGCAACATGTATCCTTTGCATCTTGTGGAAATATGCAGGGACTTGCATGATCCATGTTAAGTGTTCAAAAGTACTATTTTTATTACCTTTTTACTCATATTATTGTTAGACTTAGGCTCATATTAGTTGCATAATTAGTTATTCATGCATTAATTCATGTGTCTTTTCACCGTTAAGCTTGATTACATAACTTGGTGATTTTTGTGGAAAAAGATACTGCTTTGGTGTACTTTTGTGCGCAGGAACTAATTGCCCAAGCAAGGTCGGAACCAGTTGCCAGAGCAATACAGGAAGGATATGCCAAACCAGTTGCCAGAGCAATGCAGGAATGAGATGCCGAACCAGTTGCCAGGGTAATTGTCGACAAGAAGGGATAAGCTGATGTGGCAGTCGTAATGACTGGATAAATCCAATATGATGTGGAGCAAAGATAAATCCTAAAGGAGATTAAATTTCAAAAGTTTAATGGGGAGTTTTAGGAGGAATAAAATAATAAAATAAAAGATATTTATTTCTTTTATTATATTGTATTTAGTTCCAACTTAACTTCCTCCTCAAGAAAGACTTTGACCTAACTATCTCCTATAAATACAACCTAGCCCCAACCTTGAAGAAAAAGTTCGATT
Organism: Hibiscus mutabilis; assembly: GCA_019671005.1. Classification (NCBI taxonomy): domain Eukaryota; kingdom Viridiplantae; phylum Streptophyta; class Magnoliopsida; order Malvales; family Malvaceae; genus Hibiscus; species Hibiscus mutabilis. The sequence continues at coordinate 76,004,817 of CM033715.1, read as the reverse complement.
GAGAGAGAGTTCGACTAGGGGCTGCACCAATTCTTCTTCATCTTATTCTTCTTTATTTTATTCGATTCATGTTTGGGGATCATTCTTTGTATATCTTTCGAAACCCAGCCATGAATTGATGTGAATTGGCTTGGGTTATTTTGGGTTTGTGGTTTTGATAAACGATTAGATTGTTTAGGTTTTTGAGTTTGCAATTTTAATTCAAGGTTTGTTCATTCTTGGTTCTTAATCTTGTTTGTGAGTGAATTGGGAGAGGATCTCGTGAAACTATATATTTATCTAATATCGGGAGAGTTAGATTCAAGAAACGAATGAGCATGGCCTTTATTCAATCAATTGATGGTGAAGACTAATCTGGCTTAGGAATAAGTTTAGGATTTCAACGGCTAAGAGGAGTGCAAGATTGGTTGTTGTTCACCCTTGATTCATGCAGGGATGTATTATCGAGGCATACACAATTAGCTAGAGTTTTGACTTAGGGATAAGAAGAAACCATTGAAGAAAGCTATGCCAAACCTTGAAGTTTGATGCCCAGTCGCCCAAATAGTTGCCCAGTCATTTGCCCAGGCAACCGTTCTACTAGTTGCCAAGGCAACCCAACTGTGCAAGCTGCCATGGCAACTGAGTTTCCGCTACACTCATCTACCGAGATGATCCTTTCAACTATCACATCAACTCACGATAACCCGGCCTACTCTCTCTCTCATTTGTTTACATCTTTATTTTATTTACTTACTCTTTTATTTTATTCGTTAGTTAGAACTCCTACAATTATCAATTATGTTTTTACTTTTACAGTGTGATAACTAAAGCAAAGTGGCCCAAACCAATCCCTGTGGAGACGATACTCGATACTTATCATATCACTTTATTACTTGCGACATGTATACTTGCACCATTTGCATAGCACTCAATACGCGCAACAATCCTCTCCCTTCTTTAGGTATTTCCTCGTCATTGAAACAATTAAAATTATTCACAGCAATATTACCGATCAACATATCCATCTTGTCGGTCAAAATCTATTTTGGCACGAACATTCAATTCAGAATCTTCAGTAAGGCCTCACGATGACCCTCGAAACTTAGTAACAAAAACAACATAGAGATTCAGGCCGGGAGCTTGTGAAGCTGTTCCACCGCACTGTACTCACTGTGTTTGAGTATTTTTAGAAATTCTTGAGCCTCTGACTCCTTGGCAAACTCATGATACACTGGTGGTTTCTCTTTAAAGAAATCTCTTTCGTCTTCTTTCTCTGGCCCTTCAATAGGATCTTTTCTATGTGCCACATCTATGTCTTCTATCATCGGTAGAGAAAACAATCTCTCACTCCTTGTGAAGTGGTTTACTTCATTCACTAGTCCTTCTTTCGTCTTATCACCAACCAATGATTCTCCCAGAGTTGTCACTGAACAGGCATATCTCCAAGGGACCTGCTTGATGTCCTTGTATGGAAATGGAGCTGGTGCCTTAATTACTAGTCGTGGGGTCACACCCTTTGTAGGTTCATTTATTCTTGACTTGGTCTTGATAACCAAAGGCTTCATCCATGTATAATCTTTCCTTGGGTTTGTCTCTTCTACCGCGCATACATCCATCATTTGCTTCTTGCTTCCTCTCTCGAAAAAATCAAGCTCTTTACTATCTATCTTAACATGAACCAGGCGTTTGAATTCCGAGCAACATTTAATCTCATGTCCTCCTGCTCTATGGTACTCGCAATATAGCTCATCTTCAACCGTCATCTCCAGGGCCTCTCTTTCTAACACCCTAGCTGCAACCATTTGAGCCCACACCCACTTCATTGATGCCCTTACTTCAGCAACATACCTTTTGACCCTCTTGTCCTTTTCTTCAATGATGGCATTCACTCCTACCTTCTGGTGATTTGGTAGAGGGTTCCTTTTCTCTTCAAATGTTTTGAATGACAACATGTCTGATTTCCTCAGGTCATCTACCACTCTTTTGAATGCAATAAAATTTTCAATCGTATGCCCCTAATACCTACATGGTATTCGCATTGCGCCTTTTCATCATACCATACGGGATATGGAGGTGAGAAAGGAGGAACATGGTGTGGCAGTACAATTTGAGACTTGATCAGTTTAATGAACAATTCTACATATGTTATTGGGATAGGATGGAAGTATGGCTTTGAGTTCCCTTGATATCTTCACTCTTTCTTCGATGAACTTGTTGCAATAGGGGCTGGAGTTAAAGCATTGGGCTTATTGAAAACTACCCTCTTTGAATAATTGGGTTTATAGACATTGTTGCATTGACCTCACTCTCCCTCTTCTTGTAGGGCTTCTTTGTTTCTCCTCCATCCAGTTTTCACTCTTAACATCTGCCACGATCAACTCACCATTCATTAACATGTCTGCGAAGCTTTTGGTTGCGCAATTTATCATACGATCATAAAATGAACCTTTCAATGTTTCTACAAACATTAGGGTGATTTCATTCTCAAGCAATGGCGGTTGAACCTAAGCAGCTATATTCCTCCACCTTTGCGTGTATTGACGAAAACTTTCATGATGCTTTTGTTCCATCCCTTGCAGGACCAGTCTGGTTGGAATCATGTCAGTGACGTGTTTGTATTGCTCACTAAAGGCTCTTGATAGATCCTTCCACGACCGAATATTGACCTGATTCAACTGCGTATACCAACATGCAGCTGACCCCACTAAGCTATCCTGGAATCAATGAATAAGTAGCTTCTCGTTGTCCAAGTACATTGACATCTTCCTGTAGTACATGGTTAGATGTGCTGATGGGCATGTGGTTCCATTGTACTTCTCAAAATCAAGGACATTGAATTTCAAGGGTCATCACCAAGTCTGTCACCAAACTCAGGTCCATAGCATCCACTCCTTCATGGGTACTTCCTTCTTGGAAGGATTTAATCATTCCTTCAAGCTTCTCATATCGATCCTCTCACTTCTTTACAACCTTAGCCTTATCAACAATTTCATCGAGGTCGGGCACCTCATAGTTGTGAGCCCCTTTAGTACTGGCCATTGACTCATTCCGGGTGGAGGATTCAGCAAAGTGGGGAGATATCTTAACCTTTGGTGTAGAAACTTCCTTTTGCATTCCAGGATGGATGAAAGTCATTCCCAGGAATCAGGGTAGCGCATTGGTTTCCTCACCAACTTCTGCTGCATCTGGGTCCTTGAACCCTAGCATAGCTGCAATTGAGCTGGTTGTCTTTTTGTAAGTTATCTCAATTTTCTATTTTAAATTAGTCTCTATCTTGTCCAGCCGATCCTGGGTACTCTTGTGGTTGACTTCCAGGGCTGCTACTATGTCTTCCATTGCTTTCGCTTGTGACCGTGTACCGTATTTGTGGGCTATTTTGGCTATTTTGAAATTTTTTGTCATTTTATATTTAAGTTATTGACTTACTACTACAGGCAAAGCCAAACCCATCCTAGATATAAAATCTCATATTACTAAATCCATAGTTAGTACATATGTTTTAGTGCTAGTAAAAAAAGACCGCCAATTTGTATCCCGAAGATACAAGTGAAGCGACCGGTCCACTTCTCTTGTCTTGCCTCGAAGTGTAGTGTGGTGAGGTTTTGCCTCACAGAATGAATGGTAAATTTGGGACAAAGCCGAAACTGAACTAAGCAATGCAAAGCCCAAAAGAAAACAACCAAACAAAAGAATGATGCAAATGCAAAATAACATTGGTTCAATGAAATATCTACTTTTAGAAACAGCTTTATTGATGTCAAAGGGTCCTTATTACATCAACTTTCCATATCTCTTTACAAATATTTTTCATCACGAACTCCTAATTCCTTGACTTCTTCAATTAGCCACACAAGCCTTGGTCCCACCTCCCCTACTGGTTTGATGTACTAACGAAGAGCTGCAGCTTCGGTGGCTAGCATCGTCACATGCTGAGCCACGTATTGAACTTGGGTTATGACAGTCCTATCAAACTCATCCCATTCTTGGAACCTTCATGCATTATCTCTGAGACGCGTAAACCAGTGATCATTGCCTTCATCAGTTATATCCTCAAGGACCAAGATCTACGTTTTGTATTCCTGAATGATGTTGTCCATTTCTTCCACTTGCTCTTTCAAGGAATCATTCTTATTCAAGCTAGCTTGGGTTTCTGAGTAAGTGTGATCATTCTATAACTTCTAGAGGGACTGGTACAGGACATCCAGCTTGTCTTGCAATTCAACAACAAAATCTTGGCTCTACTTCAACTTCTTACAACCCTCATCATATGCTACCTGTAACTCAAGCATACAATTCTTGTTGCCCTGGGCTTTCCTTTTCCAAGCAGCCACGTTCTCTTTTTCCTTCTCTAGGGTTCGTTTGTCTCTCTCAATTCCTGCCACTTGTTTATTTTTCTCCCGTTCCTCTGAGAGTGCCCGTCTATACTTTTCAATCTCCCACTTGCCATGTTCTCTTTCTTTGCCCACTGCTTGTTCAGTTTCCTACCTCCATTGATCTGGGCTCTTCCAAAAGTCTGCATTACGAAACTTGGTTTGAAATTTAAGGAAGTCAACCCTTTGGATCTCATACTTCTCTTTCAAATCCAAGTACAGCTTCGTTTCCCGATCTGTTTCTCCTTTGAATTTGTCTATGTCAAGTTGTGACTCAAACTTATCTCTCTGTTTCTTTTATTGTAAGGCTTCTATCTCCAGCTTGGCTCTTCTTAACACTTCTCTCAAAATATCTGCCTCAGAAGGGATCACCTTTAAGTGTTCCTCTAGTGACTTGGCCTGGCCAAGTGAACGTAATATGACCTTGTCATTCATTCTTATGTGTCTCCAAACATCATAGTTAGGAGTGTACATGTAGTGACTATTAGATTATACCTCCATATGATAACAGTTATTCCATGAGTCGCCAATCGTTTGTACCTTCTGCCTGAACTCTCCCTAGAACTTGAACTAAGACCAGTAGTGAATGGGATGAACTGTCGAGAACCATATTGTCGAGACACTAGAAAAAGAGCACATCTAATCCCTCCCTACAAACCCAACAACATCATGAAATTGAAATCTCCACACTTGTACAGGATCTTAGCATGGCTCATCCAAGGAACCCTCCATCTAATGTCTTCATCATGGAGGTCTTTGAAGATATAGATCCACTTTCTTTTCTTAACGACTAGCCATTCTTTTGCCAACAATTCTCAGAGAGGAGAGAAGTTCAGAGAAAATATGTGGGATAAAGCCAGAGTTGGGCATTTCCAAAAGTGACTGAGGGCCCAAACTTTAAGTAAAAGAGCACACCCTTCGAATCGTACACCTTCAATCTTTCTACACGTATTCAGGGAGATGAAAGTTTCATCTAGCACAGCAGACACTGGATTTACTTCCCTTTTAAGCTGTTCAAAGAAGTCAAGCAATGCTACATTAATGTTCCCCAAGACCCTTGGGAAAATGTCCAAACCGTAGATCGCAATTGCCAGGAGATCTACTCTTTTCTCTTTATCTAGGTGAGTTAGAATTATGTTTTTGATGCTTGACCAAGGGAAATTAAAACTTCCCCTCTCTTTCGTATCATCCCTTTAACCCATCATTCACTCATACCAGCAAATGCTTGAATTCTTGAGTGCGGATTTTTGTTCTTAGGAGGCTTAGCATAGACCCAATTCTTCTTCACTTTGTGTAGGTTGAACAAAGCCAAGTATTCTTCAAATGTGGGCATCATATCCTCTCCATTGAAGGTAAAGCAGCAATACCCCGGATTCCAAAACTAGACCAAAGCCTTCAAGAATTGTTCATCGACCTTCACATACAACAAATATGTTATATCTCTGTAGGTTTCATAGAACAGCTGCTTGGTCTCATAATCAAAGTGCTTCCAGATTTTCTGCAGCTCTTGCACATTATTCTGCTTAATGCTAATATGGGCATATTCAAAAGTTTCTGTTTCATGATCAGCTGCCAAACTGTCCCCAAACACTTGTTGATTAACTTCATACCAGTGACGAACCTTTGCATTCTCTTCTTCTAATTTTAGGACCCTTCCATCCATGGTAACCACTTATCTAACTGAGCAGGTATTTTAAAGAACCAAAACCCTTCTTGAAATGGAATGATGATGCAAGATTAGACATGCAAAACAAAAAAGGAAAAGATTAGATATAAATTAAACAAAAGGGTCTAAAATAATTTCATTGCATAAATAACTTTAGGCAAGCATTCCAACACTCTAGGACATGTCTCCACGGATTATCTTTGCAAAATGATTTTGACCAGACTCGCAACCCAAGGTTTTCCACATAGCTCTATTGGGGTAGGCTCTAGATTCTCAAACATGGTTTGGTTCCAAAAGAGTCCTCGAGCTGTTCTTGCTATCCTATACTAAGGGTAGCAAGACCCCTGGTTCTCACCCATTATAGGCTTCAAACGAACCAAGTTCAACTCAGGAGGACTCACTTCCTATGTCTTCTTGAAGGATCGGTATCCTTACGAAGATATAAGTCATATGAGTCCCGAAGGTACTTGCTAGGCTCATACGGAAAATCAGTATTCTTACATGAGCAAAGCGTTTTCCCCTCACTTAAACAATTAGGATGAAGCTCGGGTATAAAGCTTTTGAACAATTTTGAAATGCGTAAATAGAATTAAATTTATTAAACGGATGAATAAACCAAAAAAATTGTGAACTTGCAAATTCCATTTAAAAAACAATTTGAAACCAATTTGTAGCCTGACCGTCTTTTGTTTTAAATTTAAAAACAAAAAGTCCCTAGCGGAGTCGCAAAGCTGTCGCAACCCTTTTTAGGAGGCCTGACATTTTAAAAACTAAACTAAAACACATAGAGTCGCCACCAATGTTTTTTAAATGAAAGTGTGATCAGGTCACTTTTAAAACAATATTTATTTTAATAAAATGTTTTATTTATTAAAAAAATATTTTTTGTATGTGGAAACTAGAAAAACAGGTTCGGTGGTCGGTTACGAGTGGGGAAGGGTTAGCACCTCCACCACGCCCAAAAATTAGTACCTTATTGATTTCAAAAAGCATTTTCAAAACTGGAATTTGCAAGTTTACAAGATTTCAATTTATTCATCCGTTTTATGAATATAAATCTATTTTAACGGCCTTACCGCCTGAAAAATTAACTTCAATCACCACCAACACTTCTGGCGCTCACCCGTCATTTCCGTTTAGTAAGACACCGCATTAATTAGTTTTCTCTTTTTAACAAAGCAACAAAGATCATTAGATATGTTACAGTTTTTAAAAAATGAAACTTACTTATTGATTAACAACCCTAAAGACGTCAATATTTATTTTATCTATTAAAGTTAAAGTAAAATTAAGTGTGTTTTATTTCTTAAAAATGTGAAGGAAGTTTTACAACACAAATGTCTCTAATCTAAGTTTACTTAGAACCTATGCCTAGGGCTTTAAAAGAACAAACAAATATGAGAACGCAAAAATAACTAAAAATATATAAAGAAGGCAATTTAAATTGCTTAAATAAATAAACATGGTACTCAACAATAAAGGAATAAAAATAAACCTTATGAAAATGTATATAAAGAAATCGGATTAGGGACAGAATTGAGAGAAAACTGAACTTTGGAGGTCAAATTAAAACAAAAAGGGAAGAAATTGAAAGAATTGAAAACTGGAGAGTCACGGTAAAATATCCACCAAAGAAAGGCGTAGGTCAAAAGTGGGTTCGGGTCAGGTCACCGGGTCAGTATATAAAGCTGAAATCAGAAATAGATTTCATTTTGGTTTCATTATCCGAAACCGGTCAAAACCCTCCCCCATTTCATTCTCTGAAGTGTTCTTCGTGTTCTTCATAGATTGAAGAACACGATGAACATCCACCGGAACCAGCAGCAAAAAAAATCCCAGGAAAATTCTTTTATCCAGAATTCGGCGGTCCCTAATTCACATTTTCATCACTGGAGCTTCATTGAACCCAACAAACATGGTGGTGCTTCGCAAAACAAAGGTAAAAAAACTTATCCTGTTTCTTTTTTGAATTCGAATAAAAAAGACAGAAGTAGTTACCAGAAAATAAGAATGCTTCTTATTCCTTTGAAACTCTGATTACAAATGCTTGATGCTCCTTAGTGCTATAGTGGAATCCGAATGATTTTGTATCTCTAGTGTTTTGTGTATATGAATTGTGTATGAATCGTATCTGAATCATGTATGAATCGTGTCCCTTTTGTACATGAAATTACAGTGCTTTATATAGTTAAAATTTTGCTTGAGTTTCAAGCTTGAATCCCGAATATCTTCCCCATTTGCTCTTATTTCGGCTCTGATTTTAAACTGGTTGCCTTTTGCTCTCTGTCTTAATCCAATTACAACTTGATTCTTGCTAGGGCTTCGATGTAGGGATTTGCCTTTTTATTGACCATGCTCTGATTTATGGATTTGACCCCTTGTTTCCCCTTTTTGCATGCTTCTGGTGATCGAAAATGATAACAACCACACTGGCGGGAGAACGGCTTAGATTTTCTCCGAGAAAGATAAACTGTCCTATGGAAGCCAGAAAGTTAGGCGCGTAGCTGCCACGCTCGAGTGGTGATCCGTGTGCCCTACTCTAGAGCGATCTGGGCCGTTAGATCACTCCTTAATCTAACGGCTAGGAAAAGTGGCATGTGGGCTTCCCCATCTGGTGTGATCTGCACCGTTGGATCAAAGATTGATCCAAAGGTCTCTTTTTGGCTGCGCACAATCAAAAAAATGGCATTATGGTTCTAGCTTTGATTAAATTGGTCCAATCGGGCCTTTGTTGGATATGTAAACATGGAATCTTTATTTATTTTGTAATGGACCTTTTAAATTTTAATACAAATGGGTTGTGTGTTTTTTATATTTTGGGCTTTATACTAACTATTACACTAACTATTATATTAACTATAACACCAACAAAAATGTACATAACAATGATAATACTAACTACTACATTAACAATATTATATGACACTAACACATAACAATGATACTAATTATAAAAACAATAACAATATAAAACATAAGTGAAAATTTAGTGACAACAATATCAATATATCAACATCTACTTCTTGGGTATTAGATACCGGTTGTGGTTCTCACATTTGTACTTTTGTACATGGACTAAAAATGAGTAAAAATTGGCAAAAGGAGATGTGGACCTACGAATGGGAAATGGAGCAAGAGTTGTCGCATTAGCTATAGGAACATATACTTTGTTGTTACCTAGTGGACTTGTTTTAGATTTAGAGGATTGTTATTTCGTACCTAGTTTGACTAAAAATATTATTTCAATTTCTTGTTTGGACAAGATTGGTTTTGAGATTATTATTATTAAGAATAATAGTTGTTCTTTTTCCCTCAATAATGTTTTTTATGGTACGACTCAATTAATCAATGGCCTCTATATCATAGATCAAGGTAATTTCATGTATAACATAAATACGAAAAGGTCAAAAACAAATGACTCTAATCAAACTTATCTCTGGCATTGTCGCTTGGGTCATATAAGTGAGAAACACATATCAAAACTTCATAAAGATGGATTTTTGGATTCTTTTGTTTTCGAACAATTTGATATATGTAAACCTTGCTTAATGGGAAAAATCACTGTTTGGCGGTAAAAATGAGCAAGCAAGTGATTTATTAGGTCTAATACATAGTGATGTATGTGAACCGATGAATACACAAGCAAAAGGAGGGTTTCAATACTTCATTACTTTCACTGACGACTTTAGTAGATATGGTATGTTTACCTAATGCATCATAAATCTGAAGCCCTTGAAAAGTTCAAGGAATTTAAGAATGAAGTACAAAACCAACTAGGAAAGAGTATCAAAGCTCTTTGATCATATCGAGGAGGAGAATACTTAAGCCTAGAGTTTGATGAACTTCTTAAAGGATGTGGGATCGTCTCACAACTTACACCTCCAGGTACTCCATAACACAATGGAGTCTCATAAAGGAGAAAGCGAACATTGTTAGACATGGTTCGGTCAATGATGAGTCATGCAAATCTTCCAACTTCTTTTTAGGCACATGCGCTAGAAACAGTTGCTTTCACACTAAATCGTGTTCCATCTAAATCGGTTCAAAAGACACCATATGAGATATGGACTAAGAAGCGTCCTAGTATGTCTTTTATGAAAATTTGGTGATGCGAAGTTTATGCTAAACATTAGATGTCTACAAAACTTGAACCCAAATCTCATAAATGTAATTTTGTGGGGTATCCTAAAGAAACTAAAGGATACTAATTCTTCAATCCATCTGAGAACAAAGTGTTTGTTGCTCAAACATGAGTCTTCCTCAAGAGATAATTTATTCTCGGAAAGGAAAGTGGGAGAAATATTGAACTTGAGGAAATTCAAGATCAACCACAAATCACTGAACTAGAGATTCAACAACAAGTTCCACAAATAATTGAGGAACATCCAACCATTCTTCAAACACAACCACTGCGGAGATCTATGAGAGAACGCAATATGTCTGAGAGAGATATATATTTCTTGTCACATTGTATGGAGATGTTCTCTTCATGGACCAAGATGAGCCTAGGACTTATCAAGAAGCAGTGGAGAGCCCAGACTCTGAGAAATGGCTAGAAGCCATGAAATCCGAGATGAGTTCTATGTCAGAAAACCAAGTATGGACTTTGGTTGACCCACTCGAAAGGATTAAGCCCATAGGGTGCAAATGGGATTTCAAAAACTGACATGGATGGCAATATACAAACATACAAAGGGCGATTGATCACTAAGGGATTTCGTCAAATTCATGGTATAGACTATGATGAAACTTTTTCCCTTGTTGCTATGTTTAAATCCATCCGGATATTTATTGCAATAGCTGCAAATTATGATTATGAAATATGGCAAATAGATGTCAAAACCGCTTTCCTTAATGGAAAATTAGATGAGGATGTGTACACGACACAACCAAAGGGTTTTGTCGATCCAAAAGATGTCTGAAAAGTATACAAGCTACAATGATCCATTTATGGGTTGAAGCAAGCATCTCGAAATTGGAATCTTCATTTTAATGAGACAGTCAAAGAATTTGGTTTTATTAAAATGAAGATGAACCATGTGTTTTCAAGAAAACTAGTGGGAGCACTGTCACATTCTTGGTATTGTATGTGGATGACATACTAATAATAGGAAATGACATACCTACCTTACAGTGTGTAAAGACTTGGTTAGGAAAATATTTTTCTATGAAAGACTTGGGTGAAGCAACCTACATATTAGGAGTCAAGATCTATAGAGATAGATCAAGACGACTCCTAGGACTAAGTCAAAATACATATATAGATAAAGTACTAAAAAGATTTAGTATGGAAGAATCTAAAAGAGAATTCTTACCTATGAGACATGTCATTTCGCTCTCGAAGGAAATGTGTCCTTTAACGCCTTAAGAGAGAGAACGCATGAGTAAGATTTCATATGCTTCAGCCATTAGATCTATCATGTATGACATGCTATGTACACGTCTGGATGTATCATATGCACTAAGTATGACAAGTCAGTACCAAGTAGAACCCGGTGAAGGTAATGGGTTGCTGTCAAAAACATCCTTAAGTACTTAAGAAGAACTAAGGATACATTCCTTATGTACAAAGGTAGGGAAGAGCTAAGTATAAAAGGTTATACTGACGCAAGCTTCCAAACTGATAAGGATAACTCTCGATCGCAATTGGGTTTTGTGTTTTGCCTTAATGGAGGTGTTGTAAGCTGGAAAACTTCAAAGCAAGATACAGTAGCAAATTCTATGACAGAAGCCTAGTATATTGTAGCAAGCGATGCTGCAAAAGAGGTTGTTTGGATCAAAAAGTTCATATTTGAACTAGGGGTCGTTCCTAGCATATCAAATGCTATAGATCTACGTTGTGACAAAAACGGAGCCATCGCACAAGCAAAATAACCCAGATCTCACCAGCGATCCAAACACATACATAGGCCTTACCATCTCATTTGTGAAATCATTGATCAAGGGGATGTAGAAATATACAGAGTACCAACATATGACAATATCGCTGATCCACTAACAAAGCCTCTGACACATTAGAAGTATGAACGTCACACTAAGTCTTTTGGTATTAGATACATGATTGATTGGTCTTAGTGCTAGTAGGAGATTGTTAGAGTATGCCCAAAGACCAATCACGAGATGGTTGTAAAAGACATACTTATTTTATCTTGTTTATATAAAGCTATTATTATTATTATTTCAGTCTTATTATGTGCATTTATAAATAAACCGAATCATGATAAAGTCCTTAGAATAATATAGTTATTCCTGAATGTCCTTAGTTGAGTATTATTGTGGGCATAGACAACAATAATATATTAAGACTAATATGTAGTTGATTTATGGCAAAGTGTTGTCATTGACATGGAGATGTCAAAATCAATACATAAGTATGTGTTAGAGAACGACATACTAGACTGACCCGCTATGAGCATGTTTCTTGGATTATTATGTGACAGTCACAACATTTCTCATGGTGATAACTACATGTATGATCCTCAGACTTGAGATCATCATTATTTCAACATCGTGAGTGACATATTTTGATACGGTTAAAATTTGTGTCGTAACTGACTACACTATAAAGACTGGTATTGGATATGTCACAATTTATGTAGCGGAATATGGTTGGTAAAGATAGGATTTATCCCTCCTACATAATAGGAGTAATATCTTAGGCCACTTGATTGAGTGAGACTAGAAAATGCATGGTCATGCTTGAATAAATTGATATGGGATATCATAGTTATTTGTTTATAATAGTCTACTCAAGATATCAAGAAATATTAGATGGACTATACAAGTGTGACTAATTCATGACTTGTGTCCGATCTAGATATGAGGACAAAATGATGAAATACATAAAGAAGCTAATCACATAAAAGGTTAAACCGAACCACGACTTCATGTAACTTAGGTAGCAATGATGTATTGCTAGATGCTACTCATTGCTTGTAATACTAGAATTGTTCTAGATATTACTACTAACGTTACATGAACCTACAAGGGTCACACCCTATGATTAAAATGAACAAATATCGACTAGATAGCATGTGTACAAACTTGTTGTGCACGAAATAAGTAAAACTGAAATTATTGTGATTATTGGAATTATAGATAATTTTGGTTATATATATTTTAATACTAGATAATTAATGTAATTATCAGATACTATTAAAATATATATATCCCTAAAGAAACCTGATAGAAGTAGAATCAGATTCTAAATATTTAATTATATTCGGATAAAAATAATGTATATTTAAAGAATTTGAATTTAATTAGGATTAGGGTTTTAAATGTTATATAAGGCATGACGTCTAGCAGCCATAAGTATGCTTTTCAAAAAAACCTCTCTAACATTTAGAGAAGAGAAAATATTGTTCGTTTTGTTCGGGTGGACTGCGTAGAAGACGGAACGTTGCTGTGACGACTCGAATTCGATTTGGATTCTCCTATACTCTCTACAGATTTTCAGATTTATTGAGGTAATGTTTCATCCTTTTTCACCCAGAATTCATCCCTTGTACATGGATCACTAGTGGATTACGCCGGATAATTTTTTGCTAGGCCATGGGGTGTACCGGCGTTTCCCAATAGCTTTAACATTTGATGGGATCGAATTAATTAATAATTTAATTAATAAGGGTGGCTTAAAATTTGGATCATAAATTAAACCGACATCGAATAAGACCGAATGTCGTGTTAATTTATGGTTCCAATCAAGTACATCACCTTTATACATGATGTAAACAATTAAGTATGATGTTATGACTTGTCAAATTTTATTCATATTAAAGTTTACCTATAGAAAATATAAATTAATTTGAATATTTGGTCAATATCCATTAAGTCAAGATATTACAATACAAATATTCAGATTAATAAATACCTTATTTTTATAGTGAAAGTTGATTGATTATCAAAATGTCCATTGAAATATTAAGGTCAAAGGAGTGGCAATTAAATGTATGTCACGTAAAAGCTTGAAATAAACACCTAAAAGGTCCACTAAAGTTCTAACATAAAAGACCCAAATTATGGAAAATGTAATTAGTGATTTATTATGTTCTAAATTCTTTTAATATTAATCCTAATCCATTAAAACTTAGAAATCTAAAAAAGCCTAAGCCAAGAATATTATTTAAAAAAATCAAATTAATAGTTACGATTTTTTAATTATACTACATTAAACATTAATTTTATATCCTAATATAATTAAGAAAAATAGAATAAATTTAACTAATTTAAAATATGTCCCATTAAGCCAAGGACAAATTTTAATTTAAACCGCATATCGAACAAAAAGGCTAAAACTATCCTAAAAATACACAAGCAAACACGAAATTAAACCACATATCAAACAAAAAGGCACAAAATAATAACAAATAAATGAAATAAAATAACATACAAGAATGAAACTTAAATAAACAAAAAAGATTACAAATAAACTCATCAACATTTCATTAAACCATAAGAATGAATTACACAACAAATGAAAAAAAGGAAGAATATACCCAAAACTCAAGTATCTATGCTCGATCAACTAAGTTCCACGGGTTGTTGTGAATTTAAGAAGCTCGGTTCAATAGGAATGATGGTGGTGGAAAATGGTTTCAACGGGTGTTCCAAGTGGGTGTGGGTTTTTTTTGCGGTTCGAATGGTGGTAAGGGTTTGAGGCTTTGGTGGGGAAATTTTGAATCGGTGATGGGTGATGGTAGGGTGCAAGAGGTGGTTGCTTTGTGATATTTGGTGTATGGTGAGTGATAATTTTCGACGGTGTTGTAGAATCAAGTTGCTTGGTTTTGGTTGCTTAATGTTGAGTAAAGCTCGGGTGAGTGAGGGAGCGGCTTCAGAAAAATAATGGTTGTCTGTGTGTGAAAAATGGGGACTGCCGAGATAAAAAGGGTATTGGTGATGGTGCATAGGGCATAGGGCATAGGGCAGGGTGGTGGCAAGCATAAGTCATGGGTGTAGGTGTAAGTATTAGAGGCATGGATTACCAATGGTAATAATAAAAATAGATAATAAAAAAATAGTAATAATAATAGTAATACCATAACAAAAATTAGTGGTTACACACCGAAAAGAGGCAGAATATTTTTATCCATTAGTAGACTTGTTGGTAGGGGTGTTCATTATCGGATATCGGATCGGATCCAGTTTTTTTGGATATCCGGGTTTTTGGATCGATAATATAGTGATCCGTATCCGATTTGGAAAAAGTTAGATATTTGCATATTCATATATCAGATATTCAGATCAGATATTCGGATATCCTATTATCCAAAAATATAATTTGATTTAATTAATTTTTCAAATTTGAAGGTCGTATTGATGAAATTTTCGAAATTTCGAATATAAAAAACAACAAATTGCTAAATATAACAAGATTCACATATATGAACATTTTCATTTTTTTAATTATCGGATATAACAAGATTAATATTCATGAAATTTTGAATTTCCGGATCTTTGGATTTTTAGATAATCCGAAACTTGAAATATTACGATTCATATCTGATCCAGAAATTTTAAAATCGTATCGAATATCTGATTTGAAAATAAAAATCATATTGGATATCCGAATTTTCAGATCAAGTCAAGGGATAATTGAATCGAATCAGTTGGATCGAATATTTTTGAACACCCCTACTCACTGGATCCTATTTGTACGTGTTTTGGAATGTGCTAAAACTTCCTGTAAGATTTCCTCTAAAATAAATAAGGGTACTCTTTTTCCCCTAGCTAGGTATAGTTAAGGATGTAAAAACAGGTAATCGGATAGGTTTCAGGTCAGGTTCTGTCAGGTCGGGTCAAATCGGATACAAGTCATTTCAGTTCGATTTGATGTTTTAACTCGATTTGAGTCGGGTGCGGGTCAGTTTCAAGTCGGGTTCATTTCAGGTCGGGTCAAAACGGTTAATTGACGGGTTAATTCGGGTTCGGGTAGACTTCAGGTCGGGTTCTTTTCAAGTCGGGTTCATTTTAGGCCAGGTAATTTCAAGTCGGGTTCATTTCAGGTCAGGTTAATTCAGGCTTCGAATTCGTATTAAGTTTGAGTTTTGTACAACTAGTCAATAGACTTTGGGTTGGTCATTCATTTCGAGCTAATTATTCAACGCCTTTCACGAACACAAATTACATTAAAAATAAATATTAGGCACTAGATGAACAAAAATATCATCAAATGATTCATTTCTAAAATATTAGAGTAAATTACAAAAATTATAAATTAATAAGGGTCAATTTTGATGAAAAATAAAATTTTAGGGGCTAACATGAATAAAAATATCATCATATTAAAAACACTTAACTAAATTGCAAAAAAATGAGTAGGGGATTTGGAATAAGAATATAGTTTTAGCCTTTTATGGACTATAATGAACAAAAACATTAAATTAAAATTATAAACATTGGACTAAATTACAAAAAAATAAATAGGGGTCAATTTGGACTAAAATTAAAGTTTTAGGGACTAGAATGAACAAAAATATCAGAAAATGATTCATATCTAAAATATTAGAGTAAATTACAAAAATTATAAATTAATAAGGGTAAATTTTGGTGAAAAATAAAATTTTAGGGACTAACATGAATAAAAATATCATAATATTAAAAACACTAGATTAAATTACAAAAAATGAATAGGGGACAATTTGAAATAAAAATAAAGTTTTATGGGCTATAATGAACAAAGATATTAAATTAAAATTATAAACATTGGACTAAAAATAAAGTATATGTATGTATGTAAGTTTTACTATATGTATATCTATAATGTGTGTGTGTATATATATGGCTAAGATTCTTTCCTTATCTTGGGACCGTTGGATGATGGAAATAAATGGCTAGAATTCTTTCCTTATCTATGTAAGTTTTAGTATGTATATGTGTGTATGTGTATGTATATATATATATATATATATATGTGTATGTGTATGTGTATGTATATATATACATATACATATAATATAGGTAAGTTTTAGTATGTATATGTATATGTATATGTATATGTATATGTATATGTATATGTATATGTATATGTATATGTATATGTATATGTATATGTATATGTATATGTATATGTATATGTATATAATATACATAAATATATACATACATATATATTTATATGTATATGTATATTGTATGAATATAATATATATATATGTGTGTGTGTTTGTGTATATATATGTATATAGAAATAAATATAGGTAAGTATATATATATTAATACATATATATACATATACATTAATACATATACATATATATACATTACTACATATACAATTATACATTAATACATATATATACATATATATATACATTAATACATATACATATATATACTTTAATACATATACATATATATATATATTAATACATATACATACATATACATTAATACATATACATATATATACATTAATACATATATGTATGTGTGTGTGTGTGTGTGTGCGTGCGTGCGTGCGTGAGTGCGTGTGTGTGTATGTATGTATGTATGTATGTATGTATGTATGTATGTATGTATGTATGTATGTATGTATGTAAGTTTTAGTATGTATATGTGTATGTATATATGTAAGTTTTAGTATGTATATGTATATATATATATATATGTACATATGTAAGTTTTAGTATGTATATGTATATATATAAGTTTAAGTATGTATATGTGTGTATATATACATATACATATATATGTATGTATGTAAGTTTTAGTATGTATATGTGTGTATGTATATGTATATATACATATACATATATATATATATGTGTATGTATGTATACATATACATATACATATACATATATATGTATGTATGTTGAGCTCGATGTACACAGCCGATTAATTTGCCAAGGGGTGAAGAAGGTTGATTTTTGGGTGGAAATGGTGGAAGCAAAAGATAAACAAAAGACATAAGGATTTAGAGTGGTTTAACTCCCTAATGGAGTCTACGTCCACTACCTAGGCTTCCCACCTTAGGATTTCAACAATTCACTAAGAATTCTTCCCCTTTTCTAGGCTAAGGAGGCTACCGTTACAATCCTAAAATCACAACTCGTGATCTAGCATCCAAGAATTCACAACCCGAGTCTTGGGAACACTCTCTAACAAAGAGAATCCTAGAAAACTGAAATCCCTCTTAGTAGGTAGATGTTTGCACACTAAGCACTCACCCAAAACCTAAAAACACTTGAGCAAAATATTACAATTAAAGCTCACAAGTGTTGTCTATACAAAGAAATATACAATTAAGCTCTAAGACAAATCTTTGATCATAATGTTGTTGACAATTGAAGCATTAGTCATCCAAAGATGCTTGGAGGTCCCTTTTATACTCTCAATTGAGTTCATAGCCGTTGGTGACCATTGGGATTGAATTGGAGCCGTTTGGGTCTTTATTTTCCACATTAATTGCAGTTCTGGGGTTGTCTGTATCGGTACGCGGGTAACCGTATCGGTACGGCCTTCTTTAGAACTAGCCATTGAGCTCTGGTTAGCTGATGTGTATCGATATGCGTATAGGCGTATCGGTACGGCCTGCAATTTAAAAGATCGTTGGAAATATGACTGTTTGGGGTTTTTGGTCGTTGGGATATATGCCACGTAGGCATATCGAAATGTCAAAGGGGTGTATCGAAATGACTTCTTGCTATTTCGATATGGATAAGGCCTGTATAGAAACACATTTTGACAGTTTCAAAAACTCGTAGCAAAAACATTTAGCCGTATCGAAACAGGTATACCTGTATCAAAACAGGTACATTAAAATCACAAGTTTGGCTACTTAAAAACGTTCCAAAACACTTCAAAACCTTTTTAAACTTCCTCAAACTTATTTTCAAGTTGTTTTGACTTAAGGCATGTTTTAAATTCTTTTCAATTTAGTCCAAAACATTTTTCAATTTATTATATCAAAATCTATATCTCAATAATGTATATAATATACATATACATTAATACATATATATATATATAGTAATACATATATATACATATACATATACATTAATGCATATATATACATAAACCTTAACCCCTAAACTATACCCTTAAACCCATAATCCCTAAAAAATAGTCACATAAACCCCAAACCTGGTTTTAAATCAAATAAAGACTAAATTGAAAATAAAACAAACTTTTAAGCTCAATTTGAAAGTGACCAGGACCAAATTGAAACAAATGTAAAATAAGCGTGCTAGCGGAGCGAGATCTGAATTATTAGGCGTGACCCGTATAACAAAGCGCGGATCTTTTTACCCGACCCGGCGTTCTATATAAACCCTAAAAAATTAGATCGGTCCCATTTTTCTCATTTTAGTTTTTCCTTGCGAAAACTCTGCTCAGATTTCCTCTCTCCTTCTCACAATAAATTATCTACCTTCTCTCTAGGATAAACATCTTATTCCCAGAAACCTCAAACCATTTTCGATCAAACCCTTGAACTTTAACCTAGTTCATCATTTGTTCTTCAATCAAACCCTTCCAGATCTTATACAAACATCAAAACCCATCCCAAAACTATTTCTACTCGATCAAAACCTAAAATTTCTTAAGAACAACCTCATGTTCTTCCACTTTCCCCTTTTCAATCCTTCTATACCCTAATCCTCATCCCAAAACTATTTCTGCTCGATCAAAACCTAAAGTTTCTTAAGAACAACCTCATATTCTTCCATTTTTCCCTTTTTCCCTTTTCAATCCTTCTAAACCCTAATCCCCAAATCAATTCTGTTTTGCCCTAAAAATTTCTATAAACAATTATTTCTTAAAAAAAATTCATCTTATTTCTCTAATCCCTTCAACTTCTTCAAATATGTCCATATTCTCCTCTAACCTCTTCAGATTCTCAAACCCTTCAATTTCCAGATACATTAAACTTCTCATCTCTCTCTTTTCATCTTCGACTTTTCTCTTCCCTGCAACTCCACCATCTCTTCCAAAACTCATTTTCCAAAAACTAAAATCCCTAAACTAAAGCTCTCAGTCTCTAAATCTCCCCTCTCTCTGTCATTTCTGGGTTCTGGTCCAAAGCTCTCAGCCTCTCAGTTGATTTGGGTAAGTAACACCCTTAGTTCCTTTTTGGATTTTTGCATTTTTTGTTGTTTGTGTTCATTTATGATTTTTGCTAACTATGTTCTCTCTCATTTCTCAGGTATATATCTGATCTCTCTTAGACTCTCAATCTTTCGTGTGTGGGTTTGTTTCATTCTTTCTATATATATGTTATGGGTTTTGTATACATGTTGTCTATTATGTTTGTATATGTTGTCTATTCTGGTTTTCGAGTTCTCTGTTCTGAGTTTTTAGATGTTCTCTGTTTTGGGTTTTGTATATATGTTGTCTATTATGTTTGTATATATGTTGTCTATTTTTGGTTTTTGGGGTCTGGGCTTTTAGATGTTCTCTGTTCTGGGTTTTGTATATATGTTGTTATTATGTTTGTATATATGTTGTCTATTTTGGTTTCTGGGTTCTAGGTTTTTAGATGTTCTCTATTCTGGGTTTTGTATATATGTTGTCTATTATGTTTGTATATATGTTGTCTATTCTGGTTTCTGGGTTTTTAGATGTTCTATGTTATGTTTCCATGGTTTAATCCGAGTATATATGTTGTCTATTCTGATTTCTGGGTTCTGGGTTTTTAGATGTTCTATGTTATGTTTCAATGGTTTAATTTGAGTATATAGGTTGGACATCCCGTTCTGCGATGCTACTGGTGTCAAATGAGGTTTTTAGAGGACCTTGTGGACAGGTTTAACAATGCCACGTACAAGGATTAATATTATTGAATTTCTCTATTTTGTTTGTTTCTTTGTAGATTTGTTATTTGTTCTGTTTTTATATTCAGTCTCTAACAACAAATCACAGTGTTTACTTTTCAGTATTTAGCACAGCTATGGATGTTGATTCTTATGAGTTGGACTATCCTGGTGAAAGAGGTATATTTCTCTCCTTTTTAATTTTAGAATTATATTTGTATTATTTTTGTCAATCACTAATACATGTTTGTTTGTTTAAGGGGATGTAAATGATCAACTTGTATGCCATTTCTCCCCTTCCATGCAATGGTAAGTACTTTCATATAAGGTGTGCTGCCCATATTTTGAACTTGATAGTTCATAAAGGTTTGAAGGTAATTGACTCTTCTGTTATTAAACTGCGTGAAATAGTTAAGTTTATTGATTCTTCTAATGCTAGACTTTGTAGCTTTGAATTGGCTGTTAAAGATTGTGGTTTTGCTTTTTGTGGTAAGTTGATATTGGATGTTCCTACTCAATGGAACTCTATTTACTCAATGCTTCGTAAGGCAATTGATGTTAAATTAGCTATCAACTTGTTTGTTAGTAGGGAAAATGACTTGGATATAACTAGTGAGGTTGAGTGGGAAACTGCTCAATTAATATGTGATTTCCTTGAGCCATTTTTTGAAATTACTACTCTGTTTTCAGGATCTAAGTATCCCACTTCTAACTTGTACTTGGCTAATGTTGTTGCCATTGAGAAGTTGTTGTGTGATGCTCACAATGATCCTTGTGAGGGCATTTCTGCAATGGCATGACCTATGCTTGAATTGTATGAGAAATATTGGTTTGATCACTCAACGATCCTCTCCTTTGTTGTTTTGCTTGATCCTCGATATAAATTACAACTTCTGAAGGAGTTGTACGGTGTCCTCTATGTTGAGGATGAGGTTGAAAGGAGGGTAAGTCTTGTTTACAATGAGTTTGTTAATTTGTATATATATTATTTGAAAGTTGTACTCTGTTCTTCTTCTAATTTTTCTGTCCAAAGTAACTCCTCTCAAAGTACAAGTGTGTCAAGTTCCGGTCGACCTCGAACATTTAAAAAAATCTAATCTATTTCAAGTCAGTCTTTATTTTCTTAAAGTTCAATTAGGCTTATGTTTTTACATTTACTTAATTTTTTTGTTTCAGTTATAGTTTACTGATTAACTCTTTATCTTTTTTAATGTTAGAACTTTGATGCCAATTTAGCTGCTTCTAGGAGTGGGAAATCTGATGTTAACTCCTACATTACTTTGCCCCTTCGTACTGAAGATGTTGAGTTTGATATTTTTAGAGTATTGGAAAGCACAATCTGATTCTTTTCTCGTACTTTCACACATGGCTAGAGATGTTTTAGCCATTCCAATCACTTCAGTTGCTTCCGAATCTTCATGTAGCGTGCAGGGTCGGATTTTGAACAAGTTGAGGGCTAAATTCTTGCCTAAAAATGTTGAGATATTTGTAACAACCCGTAATTGGGTGTATGGTTTTGAACCTGAGGAAAGGGATGAAGATTATCTTACTGTTGTGGAAGATTCTTCAATCTCTAATCTTGGTGAAGATTCACTTCCTGATTAAGGTAAAGCCTATTAATGCTTTCTTTTGTGATTTTGTTTTGTTTTTTAAAATTGTTTCTGATTCTATTTTCTTTTGTAGGGTTTCTTCAAACCAAGCAAGCACATTAATGCTTAGAGGGTCAACTAAGTAGTGAATTGTGATGTAAAAGCATGTATTCTTCTTTTCTATTTTCTAAATGCCTGGTGTTTGTTTTGTTTATCTTTGCACATGTTTAAATGCATGATTCTATTAATGTTTCTGATAATGTTCATTGTTTTCCAATTTAGCTGTTGTTGCTGCTGTTAATCACTTGATGTTGTTGTTGTTAATCACTTAGTGTTGCTGATGTTGCTGCTGGTTGTTGGTTGTTGTCTGTTGTTGGTTGCTGATTATTGTCTGTTGTTGGTTGCTGATTGTTGTCTGTTGCTGGTTGCTAGTTTACTTGGTAGTTTTTTTTCTTATCTAATTAGTTGACTTTGTTTTAATTATGTTGGTTTTTTAGCTATGCAAGTTACCCGTAATTAAACATTGATGGTAGCATTAGATCTTTTGACAGCTCGATGAGGAAATTTTTAATAGCAAAGTCGAGCTTTTAGTCTCGGAAAACTTTGCTATAAGATCTGAGAGCTTAAATTTTCACCTAACAAACTTATGTTACATTTCATAATTTTCAGTTTGTAAGTTTAAAGTTTACTAAGTTATACATTTTTATGTTGTAATAAACTTATGTTTTATTCAATTATAATTTTACTTGCATTTGGTGACTTATACATTTGTAAGTTTTAAGTTTACTTATTTCGTTTTTATCAACTCAAGTAATCAACAAAGACTCAAACAGTTTCCAATCTTATATAATAAATTTTGGTCAAGTTAAATTAATAAGAAAAAAAAGACATTCATTCAAGTTATGGTGTAATTTGCCTAAAAGATAATTAAAAATGAATGTCTTTTATCTACAAGAATATAAGCATAATATAATATATCTTTATGTTAATATTTATTAATTTGACAAATTTTTTGTATCGAATGAATTAGGACTATTACTATTTAGTATTTACTAAGTATATATTGAATTTTTACTAAGCATTAACTTAATTGATTTTATATATATATATATATAAATCCAATCATAATACTAAGCATCTACTATTTAGTGTCAAATGAATATATATATATATATGGGTTAAGATCCACTTACATTGTGTAAAACTCAATAAGTTTTACACTATTTTTGAACCGTTGGATGATGAAAATAAATGGCTAAGATTCTTTCTTTATCTTTTTTTTCAAGTGATAATATTCACATTTTTACTGTTAATCTCATCTATCCATTTCACCCATCCAATGGTCATGAATTAGTGTAAAACTAAATGAGTTTTACGCCATGTAACTGGATCCTCTCTCTCTATTTGATTATATATGCATATATAATAAAAAATATTTAACATTTGAAATTGATTTAAAAAAGTAATAGTTTACATTTATCAACACTTAACACTTTACATTTATCACAATTTTAAATTCATCAAATCATAGACTTCCTCAAATGTTAGGTAAATATCATTATCAACTATCAAGCCATGTCAATATCAGTTCAGGTCAACAACAGGTCGGGTTCAAAATAAGTCGAGTAAAATCGGATCTCGGGTCGATTCAGTCGGGTAATATCTGTTATCTGCCAGGTCAATCTCGGGTTCTGGTTCGTTTCAGTCGGGTTTCAGGTCCACAATAACAGGTCCAATTCGGGTTCGAGTCGTTCACGGTCGGGTTCGGTTACTACAATAACAGGTCCAATTCAGGTTCGGGTCAACAACAGTCGGTTACAGATTGGATTCGGGTCATCGAATCCTCGGGTCAAACTAGATTCTGACTCGAGCAGGTTTCAGTCGAGTTTTCAAGTCGGGTCAGCTTTTTACATCCCTAGGTATAGGAGTTTTTAACGAAGCTCGTTACTTTAAAAAATGTAATTAAAAAATTAAGTATCGAAATTTATTTTACAAGTATCAAAACTTGTCAGAAAACACGAAAAAATCAACCTAAAATATTATCATAAAGTAACATTTTAAATTTTTGGATAGATTTTAAAATTTGTCATCTTTCTACCGCACCCTAGACCTACCCATATTTCCTTTTTTTTCTTTCCATTATTTTATTCACCTACCGAAACAAAGCCTTAATTTTAGTTATAGAAAAACCCACATTTTAAAACTAAAAAAAAACTTTAATTCAGTCATGGAAATTTAATAGCAGCACTCAAAACCAAAATTTTGCAACTTGGAAAGAAAATGGGAAAGATATTCATCTGTCAAATTAAAGTATGGATAAATTACACCAATGATCATCAAACTTTTAAGACGCTTTTATTTTAGCCACTAAATTTTTTTAAAAAAATTATTAAAATTTTTCAACTTTTATTTCGCTTTCACTTTAGTCCCTCATATTACCTTCCATTAAAAAATGCTACATAGCCCATTAATTTTCCTTTTCTTCAAGATAAACTATATAAATGATAACTGCACTTTTAAAAATGCTTTCATTTGATCTCTAAAATTTTAAAATTTTTATTAAAATCACCCAACACAAAAGCAGATACCAAAGCAACATCAAACATATAATGGCGATCAAAGACGAAAGGATATATGAGCTGCCTCTCCTAATTTTAGGTATAATAGCATCACTAAAAAACCAAAATTTTGCATCTCGAAAAGAAATGGGAAAGATATTCATCTGTCAAATTAAAGTATAAATAAAGTACACTAATGATCACTTAATTTTTGTGACGCTTTTATTTTGGTCACCGAACTTTTAAAATTTTCATTAAAATTTTTTAACTTTTATTTCGCTTTCATTTTAGTTCCTCCCGTTATATGGCTCGTTAATTTTCTTTTAAACAATATAAATGATCACTGAACTTTTAAAATGCTTTCATTTTGGTCACCGAAATTTTAAAATTTTTTTTAGAGTCGCCTAACACAAAGGCAAAATTTTTATATCATTTTAAAAGCGAAATAAAAGTTTCATTAGTCACCCACTGAAAGTTTTAAAATTTCGATAACCAAAATAAAACCATTTTAAAAGTTTAGTGACCATTTATATAGCTTACCTTAAAAAAAACTAACAGGCCACGTCAATATTTTTTAACGAATGATAACAAGAGAGACGAATAAAAGCGGAAAAAAATCGAGTGACCCCAATAAAAAATTTAAAAATTTAATGACCAAAATAAAAACGCCCTAAAAATATGATGACCATGAGTGTACTTTATTACCCTTAAAGTATAAAATGAAAAAAACATATTTAATGCACCAATAATGATGATGTGAAAGCTAAATTTTAATATTATCATGTCTTAAACCCAAAACTCTAAACACTAAGTTCTATTCCCTAAATATAAAATCTAAACCTTAAATAAAATATGACATAAAATAATCGCAGTTGTGAAATATTTCTTCTTTCCATTGTATTTACATGAAATAATTTTAAAAAACATGGAATATTCCCTATAAATATTTAAGATTTTTTTAGGACAACAATCCTCGTATCCCACAACTGGAATTGTTAAAATCCAAATATCAAACAAATAAGAAAAAGAGTGAACAATAATGGCACCATAACAAATGAAAAAAAGAATATTATGGTAGAAATACATGTAACAACGACGCTATTAGGAATAGGAACTAAGCAATAAAACTTTAGTTGAATGCTACATCATCATCATAATAATCTGAATGAGCAGAAATGGAAATCTAATTTAGAAATATTTGAGGAAAGCAAAAAACAACTAAACCTGCTCATAATTTCTTTAAAACATATGACAAGAATTATCCTCAACCTGTTCTAGCTGCTTTGTTGTAATAATAATAATAATAATAAATGATGAAAATTGAAGTTTCCATAGTAAAACTGACCTCAATCTCTTTGCCTTCACCTCCTTTTCTTCTTTACCTTACCTTCAACATTCAATCACCAGCAGAACCCGAAAATCCGATGAAAAAATTATGAATGTTATTTACCAAAACCTTTTTTGTTGTTTCTACCTCAGGAGGGCCCATCGAAACTGATTTCAGTTTTGCTGAGCCACAAGTTGATCGAGCTGCATTTGCTGGAGCCAAGCACCCAACGCAGCATTATCAACCTGATCCGAGTTCATGTTAGAATCCTCACCCGACACTGGTGCTAGTTTCTCTTTGATCTCGGTGGGAGATTCTTTTACAAGGGATTGAACCCATGATAAATCGGGCTCATCTCCATTACCAAGCTCAAATGAGGAGGACCTGCGATGCTTGCCTAACCCATCGGCATTGACAGCCCAGTCAGGCTTCCCATCGGAGGATCCCCATCTTGACCATGAATTAACTGGGGAACCAACAATGGCAGCCGCGCCAGAGCCAAGCTCCCTAGAGCTTAGGCTGCAAAATTCCGGCTGCTTCTCTCGTTGAGCTAACATTGAAACCCGAGAGCTCATTGGTGAGATAGGTTCAATGTTTCGAGGGGACATCCTACCGGATAGAGAAGACTGCAATAGAGGGTGCTCAACATTTTTAGGAGAAAAATTTGTATTTATTGGTGATAACATGTTTTGCTGTTGCTGAAATTGGTTGAGAACCGCAGACTTATGGGTTGGGGAGAAAACGCCGGCAGCCATTGCTTGATCAGAGTATCGAGGAGATGAGCTCTCCGCAGAAAATATATCATCGAGATTTGATGGGGTCAGGGTCTTCAATCGTCCTGATCGGTTAAAACTTGAACTCATCGACGGCTGAGGAAGGCCAGAAAACTCATTCATCAGCTGATGTTGATGCACATCAAAATCAGGAAGCAAGTTGAAGTCTTCGGCTTGAATGTCTCTCGCATTAAAAGAAGAACGCAAGCGACTAGATTGAAGGTTGCTTCCCGGAAGATGCAGAGCTGGAACATTGGGTTGTGGCCAGCCAACATTAGAATTAGACATGCCATTCATAGAGGGAGACATGGGCGGAGTGAACGGCGTTGGAGACATAACAGATGAAGGAGATCCTGGCAACAGACTCATGGCTGCAGCAAAATCCATAGCTGTAGCACCGGAAGTGCTAGATCGAGGAGATGGAACGGCAGAACCAGTGGAGACATAAAGAGGCCGGAGTTCCTCAGCTGTGTGAGCAAAGAAGCAGACTCTCCTTGCACAACTAGTACCATCCTTGCACAGCCGGGTCCGATATTGAGCAGGGTGTAGCCAGCATTCGAAAACACCATGAGCATATTCACACATATCTCCTCGCCTACATGCCCCCTTGCGATAATCAGGGCAAGGAACACAACTGTAATGGAACTTCCTAGGATCCCTTCTTCGAGCATTCTCTCCGGGGTGAACAAACGGGCACTCAGTCCAATCATGGGAGTAGGCGCGCGAACAAGGTCGCACCTTGAATGAATACATTCGGAACTCATCGGTTGAATAGATGCTATTCTTAATGTCCGGAAGAGATGGATCAACCGGGTATTCTTTCTTCTCTGACGCAAAAGAAATGGGAGCATCACTTGGCCTTGACTTCATGGGGGAATCTGAACCAGATGACAATAAATCATTTTCCTGCGATGGCGATAGAGGAGGGGATCCGGGATTCTCAACGGCTAACACCTTTGAATTCCGAACAAAACCAGAACTCTCCGTTGCAAGGAGTTCTTCAAGAGTTAATTTCACAGCTTGAAGCTTCGGAGGAACAACAATAACATCAACAGGAAGATGACCATTCGCATCAACCATATTTACATCAGCACCAGCCACTAAAAGCAGCTTCACAACATCGATAACATTAACAGCCCCACCTGAGGCAGCACAATGAAGGGCGGTGCTTTTGTCACGGCCGCACACACGGTTAACATCAGCATCCGAAGATGAAAGGATCAGTTTAATAACATCAATGCTACCATAGGTAGACGCAACCATCAATGGAGTTCTCTCCTCGTTAACCATCTGCTTCGAGCCTTTTTGACGACCATACCATAATCCAACCTCATCAACGCCAAAAGGATCAAGTTCAATCCATCGTTTAAAGCCCTCGACATCGTTATTAGCAGCAAGCTCAAGCAAGCTTGGAAAAGTATATTCCGTCACTACAGTCAAGCGATTCATATCTACACTAGGATGTCTGCTAACTTCGAAAGAAAGTATTCAATGTTATTGGAGACGGCTTCGGATTTAACCGCTTCAATCCACAGCACATGCTTTCATTTGATAAGAATCCAACTGAGAATTTATTAAAGAAAATCAGAATCAACATATGGAGAAAGATTAGTTTCATTACTTTCATATATACACAAACATAATTACGGACAACAAAACATAGTGTTTTATTAAACAAAATTGAGAAATGAAAGTGGAATCAATATCAGAAAATCAGAACAAGATTTATATACAAAACATAATATCAAATAAAACAAAAGGATCAAACACATGAACATGAACATTAGTATAAATATATTTTTGTTGAAAAAGAAATTAAACACTCACCGGCCATCACATAATATCATTAAAATTTAAGGATCTTGCAAAAAAAAAACTTTCAAAGATCATCAATATCAAACTATAGTGAGAGCATGAGTAAACAAAAGATCGGATTCAAGAGAAATCAAAACAAAAACCTCAGCTAAAATGAACTTAAACTAAAACCCCAAATAAAAATACTTACCAATTCAAAATCCATAGATCTACCCCGGAAAAAGAAGAAGTGAGTCTTTCAGATATATCTTCAAAAATGAAAAATAATAATCTAAATTAGATTTGTTCTGTTTTTATGGGGATTTTTGAAGTGAGAAGGTGAGAGTTCTGAGAAAATGAAGAGCGGCTTCTCATCTCCATTTCCTATGTTACTTCTGCTTTTTCTTTCATTTAAAAAATTGATTTTATTTTTTAGATAATTAAAAAAGAAAAATAAATTAAAAATGAGACAAAATGAAAAAGACGTTATTCCCCCTGCCGCTTGACCAATCAAATTGTAACGCCCCGTCGTCATAAAGTCATTAAAAATTAAAATCAAGGTTACTTTCGTCATGGGGATTGTCTTATTTTCGACGTGGTGTAATTTTATTGGCTTGTGATGTTTTAACTAGGACAACTTCCTTTGGCAGACGGACGACCTAAGTTTTGTGTAATAATTTTTACATTGTCCGCCCCGCAAATTGCTTAGAAATTCGACTTAAATTCACCTTACATGACGGTTAAATTTTCGGGGGGAAATAAAGTGATTATTGGCTGCAACTTCCACTTACGGAGAACACCAAGCAAACACTGAGTTGGCAGGTTTTCATTGACTGGTGAAACGTAAAGGATTTTCTATTTTCCTTAAATACCCTTTATTAGTTGGTTAAAAGGCATCCGTATCCTTGTTTATGAACCCATACGATTCTGACACCTCATGAGGTGTCAACTAGGGGAAAGTAGGGAAAAAAATGCTTTTTACTAAAGTGTAAGGGAAACCGGGAACTGGTTGAGGAAGTGGAAAGGTGGGAGAGATGACTGGTTAGGTGAGTAAAAGGAGGGGATGTAACCGGAGGTGCCGGTGAAAGCGAGGGCATGCTCGAGAAGTGGGATTGAACTCTTTTAATCGTACAAGGGCGGACTCCAAAGACCTCAATCAAATTTGGTTAATTGTGGATTCGAATCACAAAATGAAGAAAAGCAAAAAGAGGCGTAGAACACGTGGAAAATTTTAATACATACTCCATCTATTTAGACCATATTTGATAAGGAGCTTTTTTTTTTTTTAGCTAAAATTAAAAGTTTGAAATATTTTTAGAGATTTGATCAGATAAATTTATTAATTTAAATGTTTGGTAAATAAAGGGTTGTAATAGTGGATTGATGTGAAATTTAAAAAAGCTAGCTTTTTGAGTTAGAGGTTTGGATAAAAGACTTATAAAGACTATTTTATCTTTGATAATTATAAAAAAATTAAATACATAAATTTGATTAACTATTAAAATTAAAAAATAATTTCATAAATAAGAAAATAATAAAATTATATTCAAAATATAATTTCATAGATAATAAATTAATATATACATCTAAATTTAATAATTATTAAAATTATATTAAAAATATAATTTCACAAAAAAAATCAATAATGATATTAAAAAAAATTTATAACTTAATTAATATTAATATGTACAAATGTTAATAACTAATAAATTATTCAACAAGTACAGTGGTAGACCTAAAAATTATTTTTAGGGTAGGCACAAGTTAAAATATTTTTTAGAGTGGGCACAAGTCATAAAATTTTAAAATTTCAGGGTGTGCACAAGTTAGAAATTAAAGACTAATTCATAAAAAATTAAAAAAAATGAAGTCAATTGTGTGAACTTTCAAAATTTCGGGGTGGGCACAAGCCAACCTAAGCTTCCACGTAGATACGCCACAAATATCTAATATAATCATGTTCTTATATGTCATTTTGCTTGTTCAAATTATCAAACATCTATCAGCTATCAGTTAATTTTACCAAACACTTTTATACAAACGGTTAATGCTATCAGCTATCCGCTATTAGCTAATGTAATCTGTTATACGCTATTTGCTAAATGCCAAACAGAGCCTTAGTATTTCTTTTTTATATATAAATATGTTAATACTTGACCCGGCCCAACGACCCGGAAGCAAAAAAAAATTGTTATTTCACTAAAAAAATTACTTGACCCAGGATTTTTCGGGTTGTTGGGTTGGGTCGGGGTTGAATTTTTTGATAACCAGGTATCTGACCCTATACTTTTAATATATTTATTTGTTAGTTTTAAATTATATTTTTATTTTAGGTTCCTTAATATTTTTACCTGAAACTAAATTTAAATCTCTAAATTATTTCTATGTTTGTATTATGTACTTTTAAGTTTTAAAATGTTCAAATATATTTTTATTAATTTGTTAATACAATATTCGAAAAGGGAAAATGATATTAATATTTTTAATGTCTTTTTGGTGATAAACTTTAATATATATATATATCCAAATATTCTAAAACGAACTTCAAATAACTTTTAAATTTTATGGGTTTACTATATGATTTTTTAAAAACATTTAAATTTAAAAAAAAAAATATGAATCGGGTACTCATTACCCAATTTTTCGAGTGCTCTATCCTTAATAGCGGGTTGGTTACACCTACAACTAAAATGGAAACCTAACGTTTCATGGTTCAAAAATGTCGAATCTCGTCTCAATCATCATTTGTCAGGACTATTCGGAGTAAGTTTCTTGGCTTGGACATGGCACTTAGTCCATGTCGCTATTCCTGGATCCCGGGGGAATATGTTCGATGGGATAATTTCTTAGATGTATTACCGCATCCCCAAGGGTTAGGCACATTTTTTTTCAGGGCAGTTAAATCTTTATGCTCAAAACCTCAATTCAAGTAGTCATTTATTTGGTACCTTCCAAGGATCAGGAACTGCCATTTTAATCCTTATCGGGGATTTCATCCACAAACGCAAAGTTTATGGCTAACTGATATTGCACACCATCATTTAGCTATTGTATTTCCTTTTCTCGTTGCTGGTCATATGTATATAACTAACTTTGGAATTGGTCACAATATAAAAGATCTTTTAGAAGCACATATTCCTCCAAATGGACAATTAGGGCGTGGGCATAGGGGTCTTTATGACACAATTAACTAAAGCGGGCCGAGACATGGGTTGACATATATAATATCTGAAAGAAACGGGTATTCGAAATTGAACACCCTTAAAAAAGAGTGCACATAATAATACTTATAGAAAAAAAGACAAACTCAACAAGGAAAGCAAGACAAAACACATGATACATGTAAAACTTACGAAACTTCTTAACCCATGTCATAGTGGAATGCATCCACCACTAGGGATGTAAAAACAGGTAATCAGATGGGTTTCTGGTTGGGTTCTGTCTGGTTGGGTCAAATCGGATACATATCATTTCAGGTCGTTTTTCTGTTTTAACTCGATTCGGGTCGGGTGCGGGTCAGTTTCAGGTCGGGTTCATTTAAGGTCGGGTCAAACGGTTAATTGACGGGTTAATTCGGGTTTGAGTAGACTTCAGGTCGAGTTCATTTCAGGTCAGATTCATTTCAGGTCGGGTTAATTCGGGTTTCGAATTCGTATTAAGTTTGAGTTTGATACAAATAGTCGATAGACTTTGGGTTGGTCATTCATTTCGGGCTAATTATTCAACGCCTTTCACGAACACGAATCACATTAAAAATAAATATTAGGCAATAGAATGAACAAAAATATCATCAAATGGTTCATTTCTAAAATATTATAGTAAACTACAAAAATTATAAATTAATAAGGGTCAATATTTGTGAAAAATAAAATTTTAAGGACTAACATGAATAAAAATATCATCATATTAAAAACACTTAACTAAATTGCAAAAAAATGAATAGGGGTCAATTTGGAATAAGAATATAATTTTAGCCTTTTAGGGACTATAATGAACAAAAATATTAAATTAAAATTATAAAAATTGGACTAAATTACAAAAAATGAATATGGTTCAATTTGGACTAAAATTAAAGTTTTAGGGGCTAGAATGAACAAAAATATCAGCAAACGATTCATATCTAAAATATTGGAGTAAATTACAAAAATTATAAATTAATAAGGGTAAATTTTGGTGAAAAATAAAATTTTAGGGGCTAACATGAATAAAAATATCATAATATTGAAAACACTTGATTAAATTACAAAAAATGAATAGGGGTCAATTTGGAATAAAAATAAAGTTTTAGGGGCTATAATGAACAAAGATATTAAATTAAAATTATAAACACTTGACTAAATTACAAAAAAAAAGAATAGGAGTCAATTTGGACTAAAAATAAAGTATATGTATGTATGTAAGTTTTACTATATGTATATCTGTAATGTTTGTGTATATATGTATGTATATGTATGTACATATATATATGTATATTAAAACTTACTTACATACATATATATATTAAAACTTACTTACATACATATATATGTATGTAAGTAAGTTTTAATATATGTATATACATATATATGTGTATGTATGTATGTAAGTTTTAGTATATATATATATATGTATATGTATATAGAAATAAATATAGGTAATTTTAGTATGTATGTATGTATGTATGTATGCTAATCTCATAACCCCAAACAATCAACTTGACACATTTACCTCTAAACCCCAAACATGAACCCATAAATCTAATAAAACGAAATAAATCAAAACATAAAAAGACAAATTTGAAAATAAATTAAAACTAAATTATTAATTAGAGCCCGATTCACAAATTAATCAAATTATTAAAGCCAATTAATTACCAAATCTTTATACGAGGACCAAATCAAATTTAAAGCAAATCAAAAGGCTTAATAATTAATCAATTTATGAAGCATGACCTAATTGAATGAAATCTAAAGAAACTAAACCAAAAGTTAGGACAAAAAAGAAACAAACTAAAACTTAAAAAACCTAAACCCTAAGCATCTAATTAAGAAAGGATCTAAAGGGTGATGAACCCCTAAACAAAAAAAAAAGGCGGAAGCTTCCCCACACCCACTTGCTTCTTTTGGTGGCAGCTTTCCCCCCTATCAATTAAAAAAAAAGCTTTCCCCCTAAAAAGTATTTTTCATTAATTTAATGATTATAATTAAAAATTTTAATAAAATAAATATTTTAATTTAATGATCATAATTAACAAATTGATTTAAATTTTTAAATAATTTATTTTAAATTCATCCATCACAAGTTATTAATTTAATAAAACTTTTAAATTTTAAATAATTTTTTAATAAAATAAACTTAAGTATGTTAATTCTCATTAACTTCACAAATAATTTATATTGAATGACTTAGTACTAAGTATATTGAATTATTTAACAAAATTTAAAACTTAATAATGTGAAATGAATATCTAAATACAATATTTCTTATATATATATATATATATTAAATTGACTATATATGTATATATAACAAAAAGATTATTTAACACTTTAAATTAATTTAAAAAATTATTACTTTACATTTATCAACACTTAATATTTTGTATTTATCAACACTTTAAATTCATCAAATCATAGACTTCCTCAACTACATGTCAGATAAATATCAAGTCAAGTTAATATAAGTTCAGGTCCAAAACAGGTCGGGTAATATCAGTTATCTGCCAGGTCAGTCTCGGGTTCGGGTTTCGGTTCTACAATAACAAGTCCAATTCGGGTTTGAGTCATTCTCGGTCGGATGCAGGTCGGGCTCGATTACTACAGTAACAAGTCTAACTTGGGTTCGGGTCAATAATAATCGATTACAGATCGAATTCGAGTCATCAAATCCTCAAGTCAAACCAATTTTTGACTCGAACAGATTTCAGTCGGGTTAACTTTTTACATCTCTATCTACCACTTCCACGGGCGGTGCGTAGAAAATCCGTTCACCCAGCTGAGCTCCACGGATCATCGCAGCCAGACGATCTGTAGTTCCATTCGTTGTACGGCTGATGTGCTGCGTCCGAACTTCCCAACCACGATCCAATATATCACCAATACTTGCAATCAAAGCGCTGTCATTAAGCGCCATCTATTTAGTATTTCTGAGATAAATGTTGGAAAAAATATTCAAAACTAAAAACTAAAAAAAAATATTTTTAAAAACTTGTATAAGATTCCTGAAGAAGAAATATAGGCTACTTAAAAGAGTTTAGAGAAATAAAACTTTGCTATTTTCAGGTGTTTTAAGTTCGAGCGGTTTATTATTATGTGTTATTAGTGGGTTAAAATTAATGAATAAATATTATATTATAATCATATTGTCACGAGTCATTGCCCTCTTCCCAAAAGACATGTCTGATAGGATGTGCAGTGTCACCGTATTTATATTTCAAGATCTCAATTTTCTTTTTCGATGTGTGATTAACGACACCGCCTCTTCTCAGACGTAACATTCTCCCCCACTCAACCTCGTGACGCCCTCGTCACGAGCTTACGGTCTCGTAATGGGCCACCTTGTCACAATTGTCCACCCTGCCTATCCCACTCATGGGCGCTCGGCGTGAAATCGGACAGTCAAAGGGTCGTTTTGATATCACTTCTCACGGGGTCATTACCCTATTCCCAAAAGACATGTCTGATAAGATGTGCAGCGCTACCGTATTTATATCCCAAGACCTCCATTTTCTTTTCCGATGTGGGATTAATGACCCCGCCTCTTATCAGACGTGATAATATTATACAATTCTAAAAATAGAGTATTTATTTTATAAATATAAGTGAATTTAAATAGAATTTAAAACAAGTCATATATTTGAGGCTTAATTTGAATAACTACACATAGTGTTGTTAGCATAGGTGGCAAACGGGTCATTCGGTTCGGGTCGGGTCATTTTGAGTCTGCCTGTATTCGGTTTAAATTCGGTCTGGTTCGGTTCGGTTTTGTTTGGGTCTATGGTAATTTTGGTTCAGGTATCAGATCAGGGTGTTGAGTCAGTTGATTTTTGGTTCGGCTGACTTTCGGTTCGGTTATTTTTTGATCGATTGATTTTGAATCGGGTCAATATCAAGTTAATACGAGATCGATCGGTTTTAGTCGAGTTTTCAGGCCGGGTTAGGTTTTTCCACCCTATACATGACTTTATATAGCATGTATATTTGACTTTTTGGTGAGTTGTGCGACATTTTACATCTCATCTTTATTTATTTATTTTAAGATATTTTCTTTATTTCGATTTGACTTCGGTTCAGGTAAAATCGGTTTGGTTCTATTCGGTTTGGTTGAAAATCGGTTCGGGTCCATTTGGTTTTGGTTGAAAATCAGTTTGGGCCTATTTTCGGTTCAACTGAAGTTCGGTTCGGTTTCAGTTTCGATTCAAGTTTTGGATCAAATTTGAGTCATCGTGTTTGGTTCGGTTCGAGTTTCGGTTTAGGTAAATCGATTTGGTTTTCGGTTCTCGGATCAAGTTTGTCAGGTCTAATATACATGAGTTGGATTTTACCATGATTTATAAAATGCATCTATTGTCGCTTGATGAATTAGTTTACTTTAAAAATTATTTTAGATTTTTTTGTAAACAACGTCATTAAAAAATTTATTTTTCTGTATAACCATTTATATTAAACTCATCCATTAATTAATTTAATTTAGGTACGGTAAAAATCTAATTTATTTAAAAAATAGTGTCTCGTTCTATTAAACTAATTGTTATTGAAAATCTTGATTATCTAAGTTTAATGATGAAATGTTTTCATATGAATGAAATTTTTATACGAATTTAAAGTTTTTTTAATTATACAATTAAAAAAATTGTTGTTATTAAAATCATTTGTATTCACATACATACACAATTCTAATTGTTTTGGATTTTGCTCAATAAAATACTCTGTTCTTCTTCTTGCATATGTGGACAGCGGTAAACCTAATTAAATAATATTTTGACTTACATATGTGGACAACGGTAAACCTAATTAAAGAGAAACTTTTGCAGCCGCCCCATTTGCACGAAATAGATAAAGGTAACCCACTATTTTTGTTTTTTTGCATATTTTTTGTTTTTTTTATAGTATTGTCCCGATTAATTTAAATTGATTTATGTTACACATCTAATTTTAGTAAGTGAGTCTCTTAGCGAGATTCTTTTGCGTATGTAAGGCCTCAAACTCAAGACATGTTTAAATAATATCAAGTTACTTACCACTTGAACTAACACTAGTTGATAACCCACGATTTTAATAATAATAATATTATTATTATTTTAATAAAAAAAACATATTTAGTGACAGATCCGATAATTTAAGAATATAGTCTAAAATACTTTTTTTTTCTTAATTGAGTATGTAATTTATATACACTAAATTATTTCTTAAAAATAACATTAAATTATACTTATAATTATTGTGGAGGTCGACAGTCTTGATGTGGTTCGACTACTTCAGGTTAGGTCGACAGGCGAGTGTTCGTTGCCTCTGGTGCTGCATATACAAGAGTGGTTGTATCGGCATTGGGACGTATGGTTTTGGCACACAAAACGAAACGGTAACAAGGTTACGAACGCGATTGCTAAATTAGCTTCCAGTTCTTCTCTTGATGTCTCATTGTTTATTAACCCTCATATGGAATTGTTTCATTATTGAATGTTTACTCTATTTTGTTTTTAGATTCATCACAAGGGATGAATCTCTAGTTTTTGTTTTGTATATATCATAAAATGTATTATTTTCTTTTAATTAGGTTTAAAGAGATTTTTAATAAGATACTTGATGATATTTTTTTCTTCAAAAAAAAATAATAATAATGTTAATGTTCTCCCCGGAGACTTTATGCATCTGCCCGCTGTTTGTATTATTGAGAAAGAAATTTGAAAATTAATCCACAAACATGTGACAAAATATAAATTATAATAATTATTTTGTAAATGTTTAAATAATCTTATTTTCTTTTTTTTAACAAAAAACAATCTTATTTTAAAAAAAAAACTACAATAGAGGAAAGGGATAAATTGTCACAAGCCATAACATTGGAAGAGAAACACTTACCAAATATACATCACGTGAATCAATAGTCAATAACCACAATCGAATTTTGTCGACGACTGACTGTTTTAACAGTTTGTTCTTTTAGATGTTTCTAAATTGTGATAAAATTTAAATTATAGTCATTTTCTCATTGTTGTTGGATTGGAAAAAAATACTAAATAAGAAACTTTTAAAAGTATTGTAAAAATATGGCATGATAGTTTAAAATGTTTCACGTTTTATTAAAAAGTATTATAAAAAGTTATAATATTCTTTCAACCTTATTATTTCAGTATACAATGTGATTAATTGTAAAACTACTAAAAATATTAAAATAATACCTAAAATAAATAGAGAGGAGAATCTGTTCATTTTCTCACAACTCTCACCTTGTAGCTGAAGAAATTCCAAAAACAACATATATAAATCTAATTGAAATTCTGATTATTGTTTTTATCTGTACTGATATTTATGCTTTTGATCCTTTTTTGGTAATTTTATGTTTCTTCCAAAGGTATGATGGTCTAAATCCATATTTAATTTTTTCAATAGTTGTTTTGGTTGACATGTTCTTGATAACCATTGACTTGGCCTTTGCTGTTGTTTTCTTAGAATCCCATGTGGGTTTATCTATTTATTTTGGGTTTCCTTTACGAATAATATCTTATGGAATATTTGATAATATATGTGAAACTAACCTTTCTCCATTTATTGATTCTAATGGGTGCTTCTTCTTTATTTAATTTCAGTTGGATTCTTATCAAATGAAAGTATGTGATGTGAATGGGAGCGGTTAAACCCGACTCCGACTCCGACTCCGATAACATCAAATACGAGAGACATTCAAGCTGAAGACTTCAATTTGCTCTAGGGATCTCATCTCTGGCTCGGCTGCCATTTTTGGTTCCCGGTTAATTCACGGTCAAAATGGGGATCCTCCAATGGGAAGCCTGACTGGGCTGTCAATGCTGATGGGTTAAGCAAGCATCGCAGGTCCTCCTCTTTTGAGCTCGGTAACGGAGACGAGCCCGACTTATCATGGGTTCAATCCCTTGTAAAAGAATCCACAGCTGAGATCAAAGAGAAAATAGCAGCACCAGTCTTGGGGTGAGGGTTCTAGTATGAACCTGGATCCGGTCGGTAATGCATGCAGCTCGATCAACTTGTGGCTCAGCGAAACTGAAATCGGTTTCCCTGAGCCCTCTTAAGATAGGGACAACAAAAAATGGTTCCGGTAAATAACATTTCAGTACTTTATTTTTTATGGTTTTCGGGTTTCTGTTGGTAATTGAATGTTGAACGAAAGGTAAAGAGGAAGAGGAGGTGAAGGCAAAGAGATTGAAGTGATCAGTTTTACAATGGAAACTTCAATTTTCACCATTTATTATTATTACAACAGAACAGTTAGAACAGGTTGAGATTAATCCTTGTCTTATGTTTTAAAGAAATTATAATTAGGTTTAGGTGCTTTCTGTTTTCTTCAAAATGTATGATCCTTTGACGATGATGTAACATTCAACTATATTATTATTTAAAGGGGTAATGGCACAAATGCCCCCTATACTTTGTAAAATTTTCTAATGTAATATATGTACTTTCTAAATGTTTAATGTGTTCTATATACTTTACTTCCGTCTTCTAAAATGCCCTCGAGACTAACAGTGTTAATTGAAAAAAAATAATAATATAGTTGAAAACAGTACTTAATGGTGCATATCAGCGTCAAGGGAAGAAACATGCAGTCTACCAGCGTTGATTCGCTCAATTGGGGCTCATCACTGGATAAAAAATAGCAGGTCGAAAGTTTAGGAAGAAGAAAAGCTTTTTACAGAAATATAAAATGATACAAAAAAATTATTAAATATAATTCTTTTAATATTTTCCTTGAAAAAATGTACAATTGTTTTCTTGCGCACAATTTTTTGTCACGTCTTCTTTTGCCTTGAAAAAATGGGTTAAATTGTTTCAAACCCCGTTGAGCTTAAGTGTTTTTTTGGAAGAAAAAAAAAACACCACGTGGCAGCATATAAAGAGCCACGTGTTCATGTCATGTCATCAGTTAACACAGTTAGTCTCGGGGCGTTTTAGAAGACGGAAGCAAAGTATAGAAGACACGCTGAACATTTAGAAAATACAGACATCACATTGTAAATTTTGGTAAAGTACAAGAGGCATTTGTGTCATTATCCCTTATTTAAAATTTACATTTATCAAATAACCCAATTGTATATGGGTAAAACTTTGATACACAGGTTATGCAAAATTAATTTTATACAAGCCTGTGTTTTCACCTTATAAAACACAAATTCTAAATTCCTAACCCTAATACCCTAAAACCAAACCCTAAACCCTAAATTCTAAACACTAACTTTAAATTCTAAACCCTACAACTTAAACCCCTAAACTTTTAACCCTAAACTAAATCTAAAACCCCTAAATTTAAAAAGCATGTGTAAACGTTTATTTACACGGACTGTGTATCAAACCTTTTCTCATTGTATATTACACTTAATTTTAAATGAAATATCAAATATGTTTATAATTTTAATTCAACAGTTAAATAATTAAATGGTTAATATTTGATGTATAATTAGTAATTTTTTCCACGAACATGCTTATTTAATTTTTAAAATTCAAAACATAAATTCTTAAACGTAAACCTTAAGTTATAAACCCTAAATTCTAACTTTAAACATGAAGGAAAAATATCTCATTTACTGACGGTGAAAATGAAAAATTACCACAAACGCCTTTATTTTAAGGTTTAGGGGCTCCACTTAGATTTTAGGTTTAAGTGTATGTGTTTAGAATTTAGGGTTTATAGTTAGAATTTAAGGTTTATGGTTATGATTCAGAGTTTAGAGGTTAGGGTTTAGGTTTAAGGTAATATGGTTAGGGTTTAGGTTTTAACCTATAAGCCCTAAATTCTAATACCCACTAAATTCAAATTTCATACACTTAAACCCTTGAACACTAAACCCTAAAAGAAATCCTTACACCCTAAAACTAAAAGACTTGTGGAAATAAGGTTTCCACAAGCGTTTGTACATGAAATAATTACCTAAACATTAAACTAAACATGTAACCCCTAAAATAAAGGCAAAAGGTCAAAAGTAGCCCCCAACGTTTGATCTTTTGGTCACTTTAGCCCCTATTCTTTTTTTGGTGCAAACAACCACCCAATGTTTCATTTTCATTCAAATTTCATCCTGTTGGATGGAAATCGTTTGTCAATTGACGGTCAACGCCTGAGGCTGACGTGGCATGTTTGCATGGCATGGGGAGATGACGTGGCAATGTTACGTGGCACTTTATTGATTTGATATTTTAAAAAATTAAATAATTATTTTTAAAAAATATTTTTAACCAATCGGATGATGCCACATGGCACTTTGCTGATGTAGCATCATCTTATTGGTTAAAAATATTTTTAAAAAATAATTATATATATATATATTAAAAATAAAATATCCCAAAATTTTCAAATATTTTCAAAATAGTCCTCAAAATTCTAAACCCCCAAATTCAGCCAGTCTCGTCAGTGTTGACCGCGTTGCCGGTGACGGAATGAAATGCCCTCCCCACGCCGAACGACCCACACACTGTTCGTCATCCATTATGCCGACGTTCGTCGCGAATCGTTCAAATGAACCATTTGACGATTTCGCCTTCGTCTGGCATTTTGCATGACTTCGGTCGACTTTCGACGACAGGATGGTGGGGTAAATGATCGTGATGGTCTGACGACAGATATGGTGGGTGGCAGTGTGGCAATCGGCAGCGTAATCGGCTCAAATCGGGATTTGGGTTTGGGGGAGTTAGGGATTTCAAAATCTGGGGGCTATTTTGTAAAATCAAGAAAATTTGGGGTTATTTTTTTAAATATTTTTTTGAAGTATATATTTTTAACCAATCAGATGATGCCACGTCAACAAAGTGCCACATGACATCATCTAATTGGTTAAAATATTTTAAATATAATTATTTAATTTTTAAAAATGCCACATGGCATCGCCACATCATCTCCCCATACCATGCAGACATGCCACGTCAGCCTCAAGCGTCGACTGTTAGTTGACTAATGGTTTCCATCCAACGGGGTGAAATTTGAACGAAAATAAAACGTTAGGTGATTGTTTGCACAAAAAAAAAAGAATAGGTGCTAAAGTGACCAAAAGATCAAACATTATGGGCTACTTTTGACTTTATGCCTAAAATAAAGGGTAAACTACACAGATGACCACTCAACTATGGAGTTGGTATCAATTTGACCACTATACTTTCAATTTTGGCAAATATACCACTAAACTATTTAATTGGTTCTAATCAGGCCACAAACTGTTAAAGAAAACGAAAATGTTGACGTAGCATGTTAACTAAAATCGGTATAATTACATAATTGGTCCTTATTATTTACACAATCTATTAACTTGGCCTTAATTTTAATTAAATAAAATTAATTATTCAATTAGGTAGTGACACGTATCACCTAATTGGAGAAGGAAAATAGAAGCTAGGAAAATGACCCTAGATGGATTCAAACCAACGCCCTTGGACTGAAAGTAGGGTGTGCTTGCCATTGGAAAAAAAACACATTTTTGTGATATAAGGTACAATATTTAATATATGTCTTAAATGCTTGTTAATCCTCAGAAAAATGGGAAACAAAGAAAAATGGCATTCGGTGGATTCAAGCAAGCACCCTTAGAGTGAAAGTGGGGTATGCTTACCACTAGGCCAAACATATTTCCATGAAAAAAAAGTACAACATTTAATATATGTCTTAAAAATTGAATTATGTTCGTGAGTTTGGATTCGCTAAATGAATTTAATATAATTTTAAACTTTTGGTTTTAAATCGTGCACTACCTATAATTTAAAATATATACAAAATATTTTTAAATTTAATTTAATTATTAGTTTTATTTAATTAGATTAGATGTTTTTATGCATCATAAGTATGTCGTGTTCGAGTTTCCTAAAACCACATTTCTTTCTTTTTTTCCAGACATTAACAACAATATGAAACATATATTAAATGTTGTACTTCATTTCACGAAAATATGCTTGGCCCAGTGGCAAGAATACCCCACTTTAACTCTAAAGGTGTTGGTTTGAATCCACTCAGGGCCATTTTCCTAGCTTCCATTTTTCCTTCTTCGATCAGGGACACGTGTCATTACCTGATTGAAGGAGGAAATTATTTAATTAAAATTAAATAAAAATAATTAAAGTCCTTCATGTCACCACCTAATGAATAATTAATTAATTTTATTTAATTAAAATTAGGGCCAAATTGATAGATTGTGTAAATAACAAGGACCAATTATGTAATTATATCATTTTAATTAACAGGCCACGTCAGCATTTCCGTTTTCTTTAACGGTTGGTGGCTTGATTAGAACTAATTAAATAGTTTAATAGTATATTTGCCAAAATTGAAAGTATAGTGGTCAAATTGACACCAACCCCATAGTTGAGTGGTCATCTGTGTAATTTACCCTAAAATAAATCATTTTTTAGTTTATTAAAGAATTGGGAAAACATAGATTTCGGAGATCTTTCAAATTCTTCCAAACCTATGTATTCCAAAGAGCAAAAATAATGGAGATAATTTTTATAGACTTTTTTTTTTACATTTAAAAAAATTAATTTATCTGTATATAAAAATGAATGGTCATTTTTTAAAAAAAATGTTAATTAAATTGTGTTAATGGTAAGGTCGAGTTTTCATGCTCAAATCCCATCATAATTAAATTTATCTAAAGTTATTTTGATAAATTAATTTGTACCGAGTTTAATATTCAATGCAATAGTTATTTTATTCCGTTACAATGATGTTGCAAATAAATATGAGTACAATTTTGATATATAAATTGAGTAAAATAAATTGTATACAAACTTGTATATTTGCACTATTAAACATAAA
This sequence comes from Hibiscus mutabilis, assembly GCA_019671005.1. Classification (NCBI taxonomy): domain Eukaryota; kingdom Viridiplantae; phylum Streptophyta; class Magnoliopsida; order Malvales; family Malvaceae; genus Hibiscus; species Hibiscus mutabilis. The sequence continues at coordinate 75,961,035 of CM033715.1, read as the reverse complement.
CTATAAATTTATAGTTTTAAATTTTATATCTTAAATTTCAAACACTAACCTTAAATTTTAAATCTTAAAATTTAAATTCCTAAATTTTTAAACTATAAATTAACCCCCAATTCCTAAAATAAAAACTTATGTAAACTAAAATTTACACGGCTTGTATATAAAAAAAATTTCCTCTAAAATCTTCAATTTTTATGTTAGTTTAGATCATCCAGATGTTTGCCATGAAATATCATAAAAATTGCATATATATCATGCATAAATAATTGGATAATCTTTCACAATCAAAACCACCCCTGCCATTACCATATGTATATATCAAACAAAATTAGCTGAGTAAGCTTTTGGATTTTATGCATTACAAACATACACATAATAGTGGTTTAATTTATTGAAATAAAAAATTGGATAATTATGTAATTTTACTTTATGCTAATATATAGAATTAATTTAGTATTTCATGCATCTCAATCATCAAACCATATATTAAATGAGATTTATTATTACCTAATTTGTCAGTTAAAAACACCCTTTTCCATTTACTATAAACTAAACCCATAATGCTTACCAAACTCAACCACTAGTTCTAAAATAAGAGGTTTGCTGAGTAAGATTTCCATTTACTATAAATTTTATGTTAAATTTGTATTATGTTTGTATTTTTTAGTACAACACGTGTTCATTTTATGATTCATGTTCAAGATCTGAAGATATCTCTTCTAGTATTATTGTTTCTTAAGTTCCAACATGAATTTTCTCCTTGAAAGAGCAATTCGTCTTACTATTGCACCTAACCCTTTATCGATATTATGTTCGATCAATAACTACAAAAAACAAATTATAAATCATACTGAATAATAAAAATTTCCCCCTTTTTTTTTTCAAAATCACCCTAAAAATAGCTCATAGGCCAAAAACAATTATGAACTAGAACCACCTGGCATTAGAGGTGTGAAAAAAAATCTAATATGATTTATCCAGTGATCTGATCTGAAATTTCAGATATCCGGGTTTTTTATTTTTGGGATAATTCGGATCGAATATCCGAAAATTTTTGATCGAATACGGATAGTTATTTCACATTCGGATCAGATATCTGATATCCGAAAATTCAATTTATATATATATATATATATGAATATTGTTATATTCTATATTTTTACTTGTTATATATAAAAAATTAAAATTTTCATGGATACAAACATTGTTATATTCAATAATTTATTGATTATTATATTCGAAAACCTAAAATTTTTATGGAGAAGACCGCAAAATTGAAAAAAAATAATTAAATCAAGTCATAAATTCAAATAATCATATATTTGAATATCCAATCTAAAAAAATTAAATATTCAATTTTTAGATCATATACGAATCGCTAAATTACATTTCCAAAAGTTTTAGATATCCAAAATTTCAGATCCAATATTCAAAATGCACACCCTTACGTGCAGGCATGGAGGGCATAAGTTCCAAAGTTAGGAAAGGGATACTATGACAAGCATCCTTCAAATTTATCGAATTTATTAATGTTGTCAACTACTTTAAGATTATATTAAAAACGGTAAATTATTTTTAAAAAATATTAAACTATATAATTAGAAATATTTCATTATAAAATTTTAAAAATTTTCATATTTAAAATAAAATAAATATTTTAAAATCTAAATTTACTTGTTAATAGATATATATTACGATGAAACTTACAAATAGATTTTAAAATCGATTTATATATATATTTTTTTATCAACGAATATAATTTTATTAAGAGTTTGTAGATTAATAAACACTAAAAAATTATACAAAAATTATGAACCAATCAATATTGATTGTGTGTCTCATAAAAAATCTTCTCTACATATACCAAATTAATATTTCAAAATGTTAAATAATCTCATTTTAAAAAGTTCAGGAAACTCAATAATAAAATAATTTAATATTACAAATAATATTATATATCAACTATCAATTGTTCTAACAGAATGAGATACTATATTTTTTCGATTAAGTGGACAGATATTTACATTCTCAAGATAAACGCAGAGATTGAAAACAGATATTTACATTCTTAAGATAAACGCAGAGATTGAAATTCATACAAGACAGGAAGATATAAGCATCCTTGACCAATCAGCCGATTACTGGATCTCAGATGTTATATCCCTTTAAACAACATTCAAAATTTAAATATTGACGTTGTAAATGGAACAAATTACATTGGAACTATACCTCTACAATATCAATCCAAATTAGTTGGTCAATAGATCATATACCGATAGTTGTACTAAAATAAATAAATAAACTATTTTTAAATATAATTGAGAGGTGAAAAGGCGATATTAAGAAAACTTGTTAAATCTTGAAGGACCATTGTAATATTGGCAATTTGGCATCATATTCTACTAGCATACCGTGTGGGTGCTAATTCCATAATATATTTTTTTATGAAGCTATTAGGAATAGGAATTAAGCAATAAAACTTTAGTTGAATGTTACATCATCTTCATCTTCATCTTCATCTTCATCATTAAAGGATCATAGATTTTGAAATAGCAGCAGCAATGGAAATCTAATTAAGAGATAATTTGAAGGGGAAAAAACACCTAAACCTGCTCATAATTTCTTTAAGACATACAAGACAAGGATTACCCTCAACCTGTCCTAACTGTTTTGTTGTAATACTAAAGATAATGAATGGTGAAAATTGAAGTTTCCATTCTAAAACTGACCTCAATCTCTTTGCCTTCACCTTCTTTTCTTCTTTTGCCTTTCCCTTCATTCGATCACCACCAGAATCCGAAAAAAAATATGAATGTTATATGCCAAAACCTTTTTTGTTGCCTCTACCTCATGAGTCATGAGGGCCCAACGAAACCGGTTTCAGTTTTGTTGAGCCACAAGTTGATCGAGCTGCATTTGCTCGAGCCAGGCGCCCAACGCAGCATTATCGACCGGATCCGAGTTTATGTTAGAATCCTCACCCGAGACTGGTGCTGCTATTTTCTCTTTGATCTCTGTGGGAGATTCTTTTACAAGGGATTGAACCCAAGATAAGTCGGGCTCATCTCCGTTACCGAGCTCAAATGAGGAGGACCTGCGATGCTTGCCTAACCCATCGGCATTGACAGCCCAGTCCGGCTTCCCATTGGAGGATGCCCATTTTGACAATGAATTAACAGGGGGGGAACCAACAATGGCAGCGGAGCCAGAGCCAAGCTCCCTAGAGCTTAGGCTGCGAAATTGTTGCTGCTTCTCCCGTTCAGCTAACAATGAAACCCGTGAGCTCATCGGTGAGATAGGTTCAATGTTTCGAGGAGACATCCTACCAGATAGAGAAGCCTGCAAGAGAGGATGCTCAATATTTTTTGGAGAAAAATTCGTATTGATAGGTGATAGCATGTTTTGCTGTTGCTGAAATGGATTGAGAACAGTAGACTTCTGGGTTGGAGAGAAAATGCCAGCAGCCATCAACTGATCCGAGTACCGTGGAGATGAGCTCTCAGCAGAAAAGAGATCCTCGAGGTTTGATGGGGTCAGGGTCTTCATTCGACCAGATCGGTTAAAAGAACTTGAAATCATCGATGGCTGAGTAAGGCCAGATAACTCGTTCATCAGCTGATGTTGCTGCGCATCAAAATCAGGAAGCAAGTTGAAGCCTTCAGCTTGAATGTCTCTCGCATTAAGAGAAGATCGCAGCCGACTCGACTGAAGGTTGCTTCCAGGAAGATGCAATGCCGGAACATTAGGTTGTGGCCAGCCAACATTAGAATTACACATGCCATTCATAGAGGGAGACATGGGCGGAGTGAATGGTGATGGAGACATAACCGATACGGATGAAGGAGATCCAGGCAAGAGACTCATGGCCGCAGCAAAATCCATAGCTGTAGCACCGGAAGTACTAGATCGAGGAGAAGGAACGGCGGAACCAGTGGAGACATACAGAGGTCGGAGTTCCTCAGGTGTATGAGCAAAGAAACAGACTCTCCTAGCACAACCAGTACCATCCTTGCACAACCGAGTTCGATACTGAGCAGGGTGTAGCCAGCATTCAAAAACACCATGAGCATATTCGCACATATCTCCTCGCCGACAACATGACCCCTTGCGAAAATCAGGGCAAGGAACACAACTGTAATGGAACTTCCTGGGATCCCTTCTTCGAGCATTCTCCCCAGGGTGAACAAACGGGCACTCAGTCCAATCATGGGAGTAGGCACGTGAACAAGGCCACACCTTGAACGAATACATCCGAAATTCATCTGTTGAATAGATGCTGTTCTTGATATCGGGAAGAGATGGATCAATCGGATATTCTTTCTTCTCTGATGCCAAAGAAATAGGAGCATCACTTCGCCTAGACTTCATCGGGGAATCTGAACCATATGACAATGATCCATTGTCCTGCAAAGGAAATAGAGGAGGGGGGCTGGAATTTGCTATGGCTGACACCTTCGAATTCAAATCGAAACCAGAATTCTCAGTCGCAAGGAGTTCTTCAAGAGTTAATTTCACATCTCGAAGCTTCGGAGAAACAACAATAACATCAACAGGAAAATGACCATTGGCATCAACCACATTTACATCGGCACCAGCAGCTAAAAGCAGCCTCACAACATCAATAACATTAACAGCCCCACCGGACGCAGCACAATGAAGGGCAGTGCTTTTGTCACTGCCACACACACGGTTAACATCAGCATCCAAAGATGAAAGGATCAGCTTAATAACATCAATGCTACCGTACATAGAAGCAACCATCAAAGGTGTTCTCTCCTCATTAACCATCTGCTTCGATCCCTTCTGACGACCATACCACAATCCAACCTCATCAACACCGGAAGGATCATGCTCGATCGATCGTTTAAAGCCCTCAACATCATTATTAGCAGCAAGCTCAAGCAAACTTGCAAAAGTATCTTCAGTCACTACAGTTAAGTGATTCATATCTGTACTAGGACGTCTGCTATCTTCAAAAGAAGTATTCGATGCTATCGGAGCTGGCTTGGGGTTTAACCGCTCCGATCCACAGCACATGCTTTCATTTGAAAAGAATCCAACTGAGATTAAAAAAAAAGCACCCATTAGAATCAACATCTGGAGAAAGGCTAGTCTCATATATGTGATCAAATATTCGATAAGATTAATTCGGAGAAAGAACATAAACCAAATTAGAAGACAATAAATAGATAAATCAATTTGGGATTCTGTAAGAAAACAACAACCAAAAATAGATTTAGAACATAATTCCTAATAACAAAAGCATAGTGTTCAATTAAAAATCTTAGAAAAACGAAACATAAATTACTATTCTCATATATGTGATCAAATATTCGATAAGATTAATTCGGAGAAAGAACATAAACCAAATTAGAAGACAATAAATAGATAAATCAATTTGGGATTCTGTAAGAAAACAACAACCAAAAATAGATTTAGAACATAATTCCTAATAACAAAAGCATAGTGTTCAATTAAAAATCTTAGAAAAACGAAACATAAATTACTATAAATTAGAGAATATCAAACAAAGCAAAGGTAGATTCTCTTTCATACTCAAGTAATCAAATAAAGGATCCTGCAACAGATCTTTCAATAGTCATAACTAGCAAAGTAAAACAAGTTTGAAAAAAGATAATATAAAGAATCACTCACAGTAGAAGAAGTAGACAAGAGATCTGATTCTGAAGAAATCAAAATAGCTAAAAGAAGAAGTTAAAACAAAAATAAGTTCGATTGCATGTAATCAACCCACTCATTACACAGCATAGAATATATCAAAGCCAGAGTTTCACTTTAAGTAAAAGAAAATAAACATAATCTTAAAGTAAAACCCAGAAGAAGAAAAAAGAAGAGCCTTACCAGTTAGTTCAAAAATCCATCTTAGTTCCAAGATATAAATAAAAAGGAGAGAATTATACAGATCTAGTCTGAAGAAAAAGAAGAACAGTCTTCAGAAATGAAATAAAATAATAATAATAAGATGAGAAAACTTCGATACACTGTATAAATTTACACGTATTTTTAATTTTATGGTTAAAAATTTAGTTTAGAGTTTAGGGTTTGGGTTGTAGGGTTTAGAATTTTAGGTTAGTATTTAAAATTTAAGATTTAGAATTTAAAGTTTATGATTTAATTTTTTAAAGTTTAAATTTAATTTTAATTTATAATAAAAATAAATAGAGTTGTATAAAATTTATTTTTACAACAACATGAATATTAAATTTAAACCCTAATTAAATTTTATATATTTTTTAGTGCTTTTTTAAAGCTAGAAGGTCAGAGTTCTGAGAACATGAACAGCTTTCCATCTAATTAATTAATATATATAAATAGGCTAACTAATATTAAAAAATTATAATACGACAAATGGAGTGAAATGTCGTTATACCCCTTGTGTCTGTTAAATTGTAGAAAATCCATGTCAGTAGAAATTAAAGGTAAGGTTGTTTTTGTCAATAAAGAAAATGCTCGATTTTCTTGTTTTCCACGTGGCATGATTTATTGGCTTGTGATTTTTTTTAAAGTAGGATGAACCCTTTGACAGACAACCTAAGTTTGTGTAATAAATTTGGAAAGAAGAAAAAAAGTGTGTAATAATTTTAATTAGGTCAAGTTGGCTAAAAATTCAACCTAAATTCACCTTACATTACATTACGTTACGGTTAAATTTTCCAAAAAAGTAACCATCAACTGCAAATTTTCTTACGGAGAATACGAAGAAAAGGCTGACCTGGCAGGCTTTCATTGGGTTGTGAATCGTATTGAAAATTTTATTTTCCATAAATACACTTGAAGATTTTTAGAGGGTTGATCAATCAAATCTGCTAATTTAGATATTTAGTAAATAAATGATTGTAATAACGGATTGAGGTGAAACTTTTTATTTAAAAAAAAATCACTTTAAGAGTTTTTGAGTTATAGGTTTGGATAAAAGATTTGTAATGACTCTTTTGTCATTGATAACTATAATTTTTTAAATAACATAATTTGAATAACTAATAAAATTAAAAAATAATTTTAACAATAAATTAATATATACATATAAATTTAATAATTAATAAAATTATATTTAAAATATAATTTTATAAATAAGAAATTAATATATACATCTAAATTTAATAGTTATTAAAATTATATTAAAAATATAATTTCACAAATAAAAATAATATACATCATTCATATAAGTTTAGTAATGATATTAAAAAATTAAGTTTTCATAATATAATTAATATTAATTGAATATAATCGTGTCCGTATATGTCATTTTGCTTGTTCAAATAATTAAATAGCTATCAGCTATCAATTAATTTCACTAAACACTTTTATACAATTAGCTAATGAATCTGCTAGTCAAATCAGCTAATGCTATCAACTAATATAATATGCTACCCGCTAATTGCCAAACATGACCATTATTTTTGATAGAGTAAATCACGTTTATTATCATTAAACTTTACTCTTAAATCTATTTTAGTCATTAAACTTTTAAAACGTTCAATATTTATTGAAGTTTAGACATTGTACATTTTTCGTCACTAAAGTTCAAATATTAAACATGTTTTTATCACTCTTAAACCTCAAATGATTATAAATGATGGTCATTCGGTCTTAAATTTTACCAGTCACTTCGTCTCACCCTCTGCGTCTGAATTTAACCTAAAATTTGTTGAAAAGTGCCATGAAGTTCACGAATCGACCAAAATTTTTTAATTTTTCTCTCATTATTCTCCCTCCTCCGGGGTTAGATAAAGTATGTTTTTTAGTATATTGCTTCTCTTGTGCTAATGAAATTCTCATCGTTCAGATCTTGATGAAATTCCTTCGTTTGCCAGTAAATGGACATTGTCAAAAAAATTAACGGAAGAATGACATAAAACGTTCAATGTCTAAATTTTAATAAGTAAATTGAACGTTTTAAAACTTTAATGACGAAAATAATTTAGAAGTAAAATTCAGTGATGATTAATGTCCTTTACCGTTTTTCATATTCCATTGGCTTCCATGGTCAGGTTTGATCAAGCTATTATCTTCAGTATCCAGAACTTCTGGAGCCGGATATTTGTGCTGCCTTCCAAGGTTGTAAAGCAAGTTGAGAAGTTGGGCAATCCCTTCCTTTGGAAAGGCTCTAAGGGCTCTGCAAGAGAAGCTCGTGTAAGCTGTGATAGAATATGCCACCCTAAGAGTGAAGGTGGTCTTGGGGTGAAGAATGTGTCAGTTTGGAACCGTGCATGCATGATGAGATGCCTATAGACTATTCTTGTAAAATCAGGTTCCCTGTGGGTGGCATGGACTGAAAAATACATGTTGAAAGGAAGTTGTACTTGGCAAGCCCCCGTGAAGAGTAGCTATAGTTGAGCTTGGAATAAAATCCTAAGTTTACGAGATGATTTTGCTCTAGTTGATAACTTGAATGGGGGTTTCAAGGCAAAGAAGGTTTAGGAGATTCTTAGACACAAAAATGAAAGAGTTCCCTGGTTCAAAATCATTTGGGGGTTGTATTCCTCGCCATTCGTTTTTTGCTTGGCTTGTGGTGCAAGATAGGCTGCCAACGAAGGCTAGGATGTTGTCTTGGGGAGGTGATGTTAATTTGCACTGTCAGTTGTGTGAGTCTGGTGTTGAATGCAAGGACCATTTATTTGCTGAAAGTGTGTTTTCAAGACAGGTTTGGGGTGGAGTCTTGCAACCAAATTCTGTTTCTGATTGCTGGGCAGATATGGTGACTTGGATGCAGATGCAGGGCAAAGGAAAGTCTCTATATGTTGTTATTGTTCGTATAGCTTGGTGTTGTTATCTTTATCACATTTGGCATGAGAGGAACTGCAGGTTGCATGGGACTAGTCCTAGACAGGTGAATATTGTGGTTTCACAAATTAAGAGGGATGTTGGAATGAAGCTCTCAAGTAGCACGAAGCTTATTTTTTCTTCTCTTTCTCTTGCTGCAGAGTGGGGGCTTGTATAGCCTTTTATTTGGTCTTTTTGGTCTTCATAGTTTCTATATTGGTGGTTTCCATAGTTTTGTACGTGGGTGTTTCTTTTTGGATGAATAAGATAACTTTAATTTATTCAAATAATAATAATAATAATAAAAGGTAATGTACACAAATGGCCACTAAACTATCCTAAAAATACAAAATAGCCACCAAACTTTCAAAAGTTACATAATAGACATTAAACTTTAGTTTTTATTACAAAATGGTCACTGAGCCGTTAATTTTCGTTAAGTGAATGACGTGATAATTACAAAATTTTGAATAATAACACATTTAATCCTCTATATTTACACATTCAATCAATTTAGTCCTAATTTAACCCTCATTAGTGATGTCTAAATTGATTGGACGTGTAAATATTGAGGATTAAATATGTTGTTGTACAAATTTTCGTAACTGTCAAGTCACCCAGTTAACAACAGTTATCGGCTCAATGACCATTTTGTCACAAAAACTAAAGTTTGATGCCCATTATGTAACATTTAAAAGTTTAGTGACCATTTTGTATATTTTGAGATAGTTTAGTGACCATTTGTGTACTTTACCTAATAATAAATTATATAATAGTATAATTTTATATGAATATCTATATATTAATATATATTATTATATATATATATAATATAAGATTTGTTCATACATATTTTTAACCTTTTGACAATGCACATTACACACACCTTGTAAACAAAACGGTTAAAATTAATTTTAAATAAAAATATATTTAAAATTATTAGAATTATAAATCAACTTGCAATTTTAAAAACTTTATTTACATTTTACTCGGATAGAATCAGACAAGCCACTAGATTCGTACATAGATATAGTGTTAAATTGTTAATTAAAAAAAACTGAAGATTAGGATATATATATAGGAAAAATATATGATGCATCGGTGGTAAAAATATTTTGTTTTCACAAGCGCTCTAATTTTAAGGGTTAGAGATCCATTTTAAGGTTTATAGTTTAGGGGTTTAGGTTTAGATGTTTAGAATTTAGAGTTTGTGGTTAGAATTTAGAGTTTAGTGTTAGGGTTTAGGTTTTAGGGCAATGTGGTAAGGATTTAGCTTTTTACATATAACCCCTAAATTTTAACCATAAATTCTAAATTTAAATCACAGTCCATAAATTCTAAGCATACAAACCTAAACCTCTAAACTATGAACCCTAAACTAAATCCTTAACCCCTAAAATTAGGGCGCTTGTAGAAACAAAATATTTTCACCGCCGGTGCATGGTATAATTACCCATATATATAATGTTAGTCCCTGTTTTCAGATAATGTGTTTTAATTTAAACGGTTAATATTAACAAAATTAATGTATTTTTTTAGAATATGCATCAAGTTTGAAATTTGTTTTGTCATTTAAAACATGAAATTATGATTATTAAAATTTTAAATAGTCACGGTCTCTTATATTTTTATTAAACAATTTAGGTGCAGTCTCGTGGTTTAAAATTTTTTTCTCTAAAAAATATACATCAGTAAAAATTTTAATTCAGTCGACTAGTTGTTTTTTTCCCTCCCGGTTTACTGATCTATATTTTTTAGAGAGAAAAAAAAACTGTTCATATCGACCCATGGTTGACACCTTATTTTTGTGAGTAAGTCTTTCAACAGGAATTTTTTGTATACACAAACCTTTAAACTTGATATCATCTTTAAGCGTTACTAAACTACTTACCACTTGTACCAACCTCATTGGTTCGACTAACTTTTTAATTGTATTAATACTGATAATAAGATAATTAAATCAAACTAAATGAGGACTATATATTTTTGGAAGGGTACAAATACAATTCCAAATTACAAAGTTTGACCATATTTAAGTTAAGGCATAATACCAAAAAATACCCTAACCTTTGACTCACTAGTCATTTTGATTTATATTTTTTCTAACTAATTTAGCCCTCATCGTTTTATTTTGGGTCAAAATAGTCCCTCTGCAGATAAAAATATTAGTCAACTAACGATAAACAGCTTGAGATGACTTGACAAAATGACACGTCAGCAGAAAAAATAATTTTATATTTTATATAATTTTATAAAATTATTTTTTAACTAATCTGACATTCTTTCAAGTCAACGCATTTGTCTATATGACACTGTCATGTCAGCTTGCACTGCCATGTAGGTTTGTCACATCATTTCAATCTATTTACCGTTAGTTAACTAACAATTTTCATCCGTAAATGGGTCATTTTGACCCAAAATAAAACTTTGAGAGTTAAATTAGTTAAAAAAAAATAAGAGTTAATATGACTATTCAGTCAAACGTTAGGGATATTTTTTGGTTTTATAATTTAAATTAAATATAAATTTAGATAGGGCTACATCTATTAATTTATATTAGATGGAAAACAAACTTGAACATTTGAAGTCACACGAAATAAACCCTATTTACTTTGTCAAAACCTCATTTGTATCCAATTTACTTTAAATATAGTGTAAGAATGAAAAAATGTACTCTGAATTTCTATAGGAGCGATGAAAAAGCAAGAAAAAGGCTCAGAAAAAAAATGAGAAATAAAAAATATATGAATTGTAGTGTTTAAACAGTTTATACTTTATAAGTTCAAAAATCACTCAACCTTTTACGATGTAAAAATGAATATTTGAAATAATAAAAATAGCTTAAACTGCTACTTAAGAATTATTGATTATTCTTTATTTACATGAAATTTTTTTATTGCCCTCTCTATTCTTTGATAATTCGGATCGACCCGCGTTGCACACCTAGTTTTGGTGGGTAAATTTCACAACAGATATATTTTGCATACACAAAGCTTCGAACTCGAGACATGCTTAAGTGATACCAAACTGTTTACTCTTAAGTATAAAAGCTCGTATTCTAAAATAAAATTAATTTTTTTGTCAAAATAACTATAAAAGCTCATATTCTAAAATATTAAAAAATGAAATTTTGAATTGATTTATTATAGACAAATATAAAAATCAAACCAAACATTTCAAGTATGAAAGGGATTGAAGTGGGATTTACAAAGATGAAAGGAGACTCAATCCAATGCACTCACTCTTAAGTGTATGAATGACGGACTCTAAAGCATGGATGAGCTAAGAAACCAACTTGAGAGGTCAAAGTATAATTTATTTGAAACGTGAATGAATAATTCATAATTATTTCATAAATTTTTAAATTTAGCATATAAATCAAAAGAAAAATAAAAAGATTGAAGTGGAAGTAGGGGCCTCCCGCAATGAAATAGTTCCGTCACTGCTCTAAAAACTTCACTAAATTTTGATTAATTTTGGATTCCAAAAATAAAATTGAAGAGTAAAACAAAAGGAAAATATGGAAGTTTACTCTAGAAATTCAAAAAATATTTTTAAAAAATATATATCTGTCTAAAATATCAATAAGTTAACTTTTATAAGAGACTCGTTAAACCTTAATAATATATTAAGTATATTCCGCATGTTTTGTCAAATGGAATTATTCCTCTATCTTCTAAAGCCTATCGTGTGTGCTTTATTTAGATTCCTTTGGGGGTTTAATCTAGAGGAATTCCAAATTCTTATGTTAAAAGCAAATATTTTTTTATTTATCTATCGTCATCTTACTCATTGATCAATCAATTCGGATTAAATTTTATATATTTTAATATAAAAACGGCTTTATCAATTTAATTTTTTTCATAATGTCTAAATTCGAACCCTTGATATTATAAAGACCTACCACCTCATCTGGATACAACAACCAGTAGTTTGTTAAAAAATATTTAAATTGTTCAAATATTAGCAGTCTAAAATTAGGGAAATGGAGGCTAAAACGTGTGTGAATTCTCATGTCTACTTTAAAAAATAAAATAAAATACCCTTAGCTCTTGCTAAGTAAATAAATGAAAAATCTTAACATAAAATAATCACTGCATTATTTTATATTCAATAAAATAAGGATTTAAATGCAAATATATATATATATATAAATTAAAGTTAATCAAATCCAATGTGATTTTAACATTTAAGTGAAGCCTTCTGCATATCTTAGCGGAATTTTGGTGCTCGTATAGAGATTTTCACTGTGCTAATTTCTGATTATAATTTTGTTAGTGGTTATAGAAAGATAGATCCCCACTCGATTGATGGTTGTTTGTCTATGTAATCAAACTTGGATAGCAGAACAATCTGCCTGAGAGTTTGGTTCCCTCACCACTCATTTTTACCTCGTAAAGCGTCTCGTTTGGTTAGAGACAATGAGATTCATGAAGGCTTATGATTTTGACGGTATGCTATTCTTTATAAAAGTATTTATTTTTATTTTCACCTTTAGGTTTTTGTATGAGATTTTGATGGACTAGTCTCTATTATTCTTCCTTTCAGATACATTGTATTTATAATATTTTCTATAATTTTTTAATAAAATTTAGTTGTCATTGTCAAAAAAAAAATTAAAGCCTTCCATAAACAAGATAACCTAATTTCAGCTAATTAAGGCTATAAAAAAAATTTTGGTTCATAATTATAAATAATATTGGGACCAAGTCTTTGTCCATCTTCATATTTCATTTTCAAAGTTCCTATGAAATGGACATGGAAGGAGCATTGGCTCTAATCTTGACAAATAGAAAGCAACTTTGCATGTATCATATGCAATGAAGATCAGAATATATGGTCCCAAATTGTGGAGATTTGGGCATGTAGGGATGAGATTGCACCCTTTTCGACTTCTTCTAAATCACCTTTTGTTTTTTGGATCGACTCTTGAGCTTTTGATTAATCAACTACAATGTCTAGAACCCTCCTTAAAAAACGATAGATTATAGCAGTCGCAATGAGGTTGTTGTTTTCATTTTATTTTGATACCGGAACTCAACAAGTAATTCTAATAAAAAAATATAATTTTTATCTTAAAAAACTCGTATTCGAGCAGTTTTGACAGTAAGATGAGTATATATTATTAAATAGTTAAAAAAATACATGAACGTATATTATCTTATAAATGAATCGAATTATTCTATAAATATTTATACTGACAGTCGAGTTAGAAAATTTACGAACATAGGCGTTTACAAGTTTGGTTGGGATTAGATCAAATTTATGTATGATAACAACATCACACATAATTGTTTAACTTTGGTTAGAACTTTTTAGTTTTTTTTTCGATCATAGCGGATTGTGTTTTTTATTTTTTTTTCTTTGTTTAATTGGTGGTGACATTAATTTTTCTATTAGTTGTCGACTGCCCGTGACTTATATTTTATTTGTTTTCATTTATTTGTCTTTTTTTTTCTTCGCACATTTTGTTGCGCTTTCCTCTGCCTTTGTGGCACGTTTTTTTTCCTGTCTTTATGACACATTTCTGACTTATAGTACACTTCTATAGTTATTTTTGCAGGTTTTTGATGTTCGTACGGTGACCTTCACATCGTTTGTCTCTGATTCGTGTTTGTTGGTGGCACATAGAATTTGAGCCCCTTTTAGGTTGTTTGTTGATATAATATATAGCGAATTATCGTTTTTTAGAATAGGCGTGAAATATTGTTGCCGATTTTGGAGATTTATTCTAGTTCGTTTGACAACTCCCCATGGACCATTCCTACAATGAACCGTAAAATTTTTCTTTGGAGCAAATTAGAAGTGTCTAATCTTACTGATGCACAGTGCTTATCTTTTCTTTTTAGATTTATAGTTTTCTTTTTTGTTATTCTTTCGAATGTTTTAAACTCTCTATTATATTTCTGTTTTATTCTATTAATTAATAAAGCTGCCCGGTTAATGTGTCAAAAAATAGCTAACCTAACATTGCTTATGTTTGCATATACTATTTTTCAATACATGTTATTTTTATTTAGTAATATGGTAAAATTTTGATACACAGGTCGTGTAAAACTAATTTTACACAACCCTGTGTATTTACACTATAAAAACTCAAATTTTAAATTTCTATCCTTAACCCTAAAAAACTAAACCCTAAACCTTAAACCCTATACATCAAATTCTAAACACTAACCTTGAATTCTAAATCATACAACCTAAACCCTTAAATTTTAAACCCTAAACTAAAATCATAACCCTTAAAATTAAAAGGCCGTGTAAACTTTATCAAACGTTTTCCCTTAGTAATAATATATAATTTTATCAAAACCTTTTAAAATATCGGATAAATCTACAAAATTATAACGTTGATTATAAATAATATATTTATTAAACAAGTATATTTCTAATAGAAATTGGGCAAATCATAAAAATATTTCATTTAAAATAATTATTTATTAAAATAACCTCAACCAAAATTATTTATGAAAATAATCTCTTCTGAACATGAAAGATAGAGACGCTTTTCTAAAAGTCGATTTATGTATAATGCAACTTCAGTTTTTTTTCTACGTGAAATTAAATCGGGTTTATAAAATATATTCGGGATGAAAAATTAAAAGTCGTATTATTTAAAATGCGACTTTTTGAAAATTATGTTTTCTGATAAATGACTTTTAAAAATTATATCCTCTCAAAAACAACCTTTTGAAGTCGCGTTTGACCAATCGCGAATTTATCTTACATGTTTAGGAAGGGATATGTCTATAAGGCTAATTGGTTTGAAATTTTTTTTTGGGAAAAAATTTGGACAAATAGCCCCAAAGAAGATTATTCGGAAAAATACCCCATATTATGCACACGTAGGAAGGACTCGCGTCTTGCAGGACTCGATTTCCAGACACGCGTCGCCAGTACGCAACTTCAAGCACATGTGGATTATATTATCCATTAAAAAGAAAAAGAAAATAAAAGTCGCATCAGCTAGGACGCGACTTTTGCGAGATAATCAGACGAATCAGTGAAAATTTATCGATTTCTCGAAACAGCGGGATACAAGGAACTCGAGTTGCAAGGAACGCGACTTTTTCAGCACGAAAAATGTGTGTTCGCAAGACGCCTTTTGTGTAAATTAAAATTAATTGTATAGAGTAGATTAAATTAAATTAATATTAATTATAAAAGGAAGAGTGTTCTAATTAATGGAATAATTTTTAAAATTTATAGGATTCGAGTTCTATTAATTAAATTAATATTAATTAAAAAAGATTGTTTCGATTAATGGAATAATTTTTAAAAGTAATTATAGGATTCAAGTCTCATTAATTAAATTAATATTAATTAAAAAAGAGTATTCTAATTAATATGGTATATGGTTAAAAGTAATGTGTTTTTGATTTGATTTATAAGATAAATGGAATACAATCTCTTTTAAATTTAATTATAATAAATGGAATACAATCTCTTTGAAATTTAAATTTGATTTGTAAGATAAATAGAATGCAATCTCTTTGAAATTTAGATTTGATTTGTAAGATAAATGGTTAAAAGAGTGTTCTAATTTAATATTAATTATAAAGACAATATAAATTTTTATTTGAAATTTAATTGAACTCGCATCCTGTAGGGTGCGAGTTTTGCGTTAATATCTAACGGTTGGAAAATTATTTACGGCGTTAGGGTTTCGAAATATTAAACAGAACTCGCGTCATGTAGGATGCGAGTTTTGCGTTAATAATTACGGAACGGTCAAAAATTTACAGAACGGTTGAAATTTTATTGACAACGTCAGGGTTTCAAGAAACTCGCGTTCTGCAGGGTGCGAGTTCCATTCAATCATCGTACCCCAACCGATGAGACTACCACTATAAATTGGTCCCCCACCCCTTCTTACCCCACCACAACACAATTCACTCTCTCTCAAATCTTTTTTCTTTCAATTTTTCGTTTGATTTATCGAGTTTGATATAATGGCGGGATTGATAAGGTTGGATTACAAGCACGTGTTCGATTATCATCGGAGACACGTAAGTTTTATCTACTTTAATTTTTTATTTTATTTTATTTTATATTCTAATTTTATGTACGTACGTGTTACATAATTTTATGTAGTTTAATTTATACTTACGCGTGTTTGATTTTTTTAGGGAGGGGAGGAACGACGTCTGAAGGTGTCTTACAATCGGGTGTCGAATTTACCGGATCCATTGATCGAACTATATTTGGAAGAGGCCCGATTTCTACACGCATCCAAAATTATTGGAGGTGCGAAATTAGACGTTGATTTTATCAACGCTTTTTTGGAGAGGTGGAGGCCGGAGACACACATATTCCACCTTCCTTGCGGCGAGGCGACGATCACCCTGAGGGACGTTTCGTATATCCTGGGTTTGCTTGTTGATTGAGAGGTGATCAGTGGTCCTGGTACTTTGGATTGGCATGCCCTATGTTTGGATTGGCTAGGGATGACGCGAACGAATACACGAGGAAGGTAATAGAATTTTTTTTTGAATATTATTGAAATAATTAAAATCTTTACATATGGTCGTACTCATATTTTTTTTGAATATTACTAAAAATGAAGTGGCTGCGGGAATTTTTTTTAAATATATGTTTCCATGTTTTAGGCATATGCTCGCGCTCATATTTTACTAATGATCGGTAGGGTATTGATGCCTGACAAATCCCGCAACAAAGTGTACACGATCTGGTTACGGCATTTGGGGGATTTTGAAGATGCCGGTAAACTGAGCTGGGGATTCGCAGTTCTAACATGTATGTTTAGGGAGCTGTGTAAGAACACCGTTCCTGAGAAGTGTCAGATTTGAGGTTATTTGACGTTGCTCCAGTCCTAGGCGTGGTGGCAAATGCCGTTTTTACGCCATCAACTCAGGCAGCCTACTCCATATGTTTTTCCTCTAGGCCAAAGGTAAGAAAATCGTTTATTTTTTTAAATATCGATTTTTTATAATTAAAATTAGTTTTTTAATAAACATATTTTTGTATTATACGTCTTATTTTATAGGTGGACCGGCCCTCTAACCCATGTTGGTATTTCTAGCGGTCTAGACGTTATCAGACAGGATATTGAGAATGAATCCGTAAATAATCAGGTAACAATTTGGTTTTGGTGTATATATATTTTTAAATAATTTATTTAACTTTAATTATATATTGTACAGGTTTTACAGACACCGTACGAGGATCCGGAAGTGCACAAGTGCATCCCAGAATTTTCCAACCTATTCCTACGGTCCCTCCAAATCTTACGGCACTGTACCACTTGTTTGCTACACTATAGTTGAGTGGCACCCGATTGACCACATTTTATGGCAATTCAGTTGTTTCCAACCTATTCCTACGGTCCCTCCAAATCTGGACGAGTTGCACAAACTCACACGATAGGGGAAGCCCAAGGTAATATTGATATACTTACCACATTCTTTTATTAACTCTAACGTAATTCATATCTAAAAAGAATAATAAATTTTTATCTTGTTGGATAGGTTGATTGATCGGTGCACCACCAAAACTATATCACTCATTGGAGGGACAAGGTGAATCTACGATGGCAACCTCAACGTGAGTACCGTATGTTTGATACGATGGTCAGCCATGACTACGAGAAATAGTTTTTGGTTAATGGGAAGCCATTTATTCTAACTCTAGAGGAGCGATCATTCGTCCACTAGCATCAGCAACGCAACAGCCCATGGTCTCAGCGTACGAGGGAAGCACGTAACACATTTGTCAGTGCGTCATCATCGAATTAAATCCGTGCTACTGCCTTCGAAGTACCGTCACCATTATCGCCACCATCGCATGCCACCCCACCACTGATGCCACCGCAGAACTTCTCGCATTCGATGCAGTCATCATTCTAGCGATGCTCAAGCCCGACCGAAGGTTTTTTTACACCTTCTGTGTCAAACCCCTATGGACAGTTTGTGGCGATGATGAGTGGGGCCTCGAGCTATCGTCCACCCTACGTGCCCTTCATGTAGTTTCCACAGGTGGGGACCATTTTTAGAACCGAGGTTATCTAACAAACGTCGCCACAGTCCTTTTTCTACCTTAGCGGGCCCGGTGGAACAAGTGGTACTGCTGGAGCTGGAACCAGTGGTACTACCGGTTATGATGATAATGATGATGACGACGACGACGATGAAGATGAGCCGGTTGATGTTACTTGCCCCTGACACAATCTCGATCGAACTCGGCGTCCACCGCGTTGTGGTACCGGTGGACATAGGCGTGATTAGTAGTTTATGGTGTTTACAAAAATTGAACTATAGTATTTATTTATTTACTTATTAAATTATTATGTAGTAAGTACCAAGTGAGCCATTTTTTAATTAGTATATATATTCTGCTATTTGTTACTGCTATTTTTTCATATTTTAATTCATACTTGTAATTTTTTTAATTAGTATATATATTTATTTATTTATTTTTTGTACAAGGTGGAAATCGTATTCTACAAAAAAACGAGTTCCCTGACACGTCAGGAATCCTTGCCAAAGTCGCATTCTGCAGAAAGCGACTTTTCTGACACGTCTAACCATTGTAAGTATGTGTTCTCGTTCTACGATGTGAAAGTTAATAACTAGAAAAAATATACCCCAACATAATACAAAATCGACTCAAACTATACTACAACTCATGTTCCCATGATTCTTAAGGTTTTTCAACATGGTTAGATAGCGTTTTTAACGCGAATTCTGCACCCTTTAAGATGCCTTATACACTCCGATTTTTGAATCATTGTTAGCATGTGTCCCGTACTACAACATAAAAGTTAAATAACAAGAAAAAATATCCTCCAACATACAACAAAATTGACTCCAATTTATAATCCATGTTTACAAGTTTTCCAAGGCTTTTGAACATGCCTAGGTATCGTTTTTAACGCGATTTCTACATCCATTAGGGTGCCTTGTACATAGAGGTGGCAAATGGGTCATTCGGTTCTGTTTCGGTTCGGGTCTGGTTCGGTTTTAGTTCTGGTCTATGGTGATTTTGGTTCGGGTATCAGGGTCAAGACTTTAGTTCGGTTGATTTTTAGTTCGGTTAACTTTCGGTTCAGTTGATTTCGGGTCGGGTCAATGTCGGGTTAATAGGAGATCGATCGATTTAATCGGGTTTTTAGCCCATGTTAGGTTTTTCCACCCTATATATGACTTTATATAGCCTGTATATTTGGCTTTTTGGCGTGTTGTGCGACAATTCAAATCTCATATTTATTTATTTTAATATATTTTTTTATTTCGGGTTGCCTTCGGTTTGGGTTGCTTTCGGTTCGGGTGAAATCGGTTCGGTTCCATTCGGTTCAGGTCCATTTTTTATTCAACTAAAATTTGGTTCGGGTTCGGTTCAGTTTATTTCGGGTTTCGGATCAAATTTGGGTCATCGTGTTCGGGTCGATTTCGGGTCTCGGGTCAAGTTTGCCAGGTCTACTTATACACTATGTTTTTTTAACTATTGTAAGCATGTGCTACCGTACTACGACGTGAATGTTAATTAATACGGAGAAACAACTCGCAACGTAGCACAATGTCGACTAAAAATGACTATCGACCCAAGTTTTCATGTTTTCATGCAAAGAAACATGGTAATATAGCGTTTTTAACGCAATTTCTACGATCTTTATAATGTTTTATACACGTCGATTTTCATACTATTTTCAAGAGATATATCAGTACTACGATGTAAAAGTATATACCTACGAAAAATAATTCCCCAACACTATAAAAAATCAGCATAAACATGTTGATCGAACCTTGTTTTAAGAACAGAATCACACAAAAAGTCTCGTCTTGCGGAATGCGTTTTCCATGCTGAAAAAGTCGCGTTCCTTGCAACGCGAGTTCCTTGTATCTCGCCGTTTCGAGAAGCCGATAAAATTTCGCCGATTCGTCTGATTATCTCGCAAAAGTCGCGTCCTAACGGATGCGACTTTTATTTTTTTTTTCTTTTTAATGGATAATATAATCCACTTGTGCATGAAGTCGCGTACTGGGGCGACACGTGTCTGGAAACCACGTCCTGTAGGACGCGAGTTCTTCCTATGTGGGCTGAATGTGGAGTATTTTTTCAAATAATTTTCTTTTGAGAGTATTTGTCTAAATTTTTTCTCAAAAAAATATTCAAACTAATTAGCCATGTCTATAAATTATTTTAAGGGGTTGTTTAAATAAATAATTATTAAAATGAGAATATTGGGGTGATTTTACCTAGAAATTACTAGGACAACTTAAAACGGGAAATTGTTCATTTATAATTATCATTATCCAACACCTCATATTTGTGTGGGGATATGACATGCAAATGGCCGGCTCGATTAGCTCCTTCACATGGGGACCGAACAACCAACGTCACATCATCCGAATTTCCAAACACTTGGCACTCTAAGCTTTCGTCGACCGATTCGATCAGGACATTATAATCTTTTATGTCTGGTTGAGGATTTTTACCAGGAAAATAAAAACCACAATGTTTTTCTCTCTCTTTAATTTAGTGGTCTGAGATCAAAGTTGATTGTACCTTTACCTTATTGTTACTTCAGTTTTGTTTGTACCTTCTTGTGAATAAACTTTTCATCATATCATGATTTATTTGTTTAATTTCATTAATTTTATGTAGATTTTGTGAAAACTTAATTCGATGAAAATAAAAGGAGTAAAATATAAATATTTTATATTATTTTTTAAGTGAATGATATTTAGTGATGGACAGAGTTTGATTGACCACGATAATCAAAATGTTCAGTGATAAAAGTATTTTAAAAAAATAGTAGCAACCCAAAAAATTGTACGAAGAATGTTTAGAATAAAAGTATTGTGTCCCTTTTTAGTACGTCTATTTATGTCTTAGTACTAAAAAATTAAATTATATACTCTAACCTTATTTTTTAAGTCATAGACCCTAAAAACTAAATTCTACGCCTTAAGCTATAAATTTTATTTTTAGTATTGAAGCATAAACAGAAACACCAAAAAGAATAGAGTGTTTTTATTCGAATGTTTGACATAATTATTTCTGAATTGAAGTTTCAATTTATCTCAATGAAAAATCAAGTAATTGTAATTAATGTAATTATCATCCCTTATATATTAATGAACAACTTTGATATCCATGGTACACACATAATTCTATGAAATTTAAAGATTAATAATTCAAATAATAGAAATTCGAGTTAAAGTGATCCAAAACTCACAGTTATTTGCGTTAATATTTTTTAAAAATAACAAAAATTGCATATTAATCGATCTATTTTTATGGAAATTGTTGTGATTTGTAAACAAGCAAGGAGGCTGAAAATCAGACATTGGGTCCAAAGCTCTATAAAGACTCGGAAGTAATTGGGTCCAATTCAAGAGTCGGGTCTAAAATCCAATGAACCGATGTACATGGGCCTAACTAGAGTTCAAAGGAAACGCGTTTAACAAGTTTAAATAAGTACACGATTATGTCTTCAAAATAGATGAAATTAATGGTATAAATATGGGTAAAGTACACAAATGGTCACTGATCTTTTAAAAATTACATAATAGGTATTAAACTCTAGTTTTTTACAAAATAGTCATTAAGCCGTTAATTATCGTTGACTGGGTGATGTGACAGTTATAGAAATTTTAATAATAAAACATTTAATCCTCCATATTGACACATACAATTAATTTATTTCTAATTTAACCCTCATTATTGATGTCTAAATTGATTAAATGTTTAAATATGGTGTTATTATACAAACTTTTGTAACTGCCACGTCTCACAGTTAACAAAAGTTAATGCCTCAGTGATCATTTTATAATAAAAACTAAAATTTAATGCCCGTTATGTAACTTTTAAAAGTTCGGTGACCATTTTATAATTTTAGGGATAGTTTAGTGACCATTTATGTATTTTACCCTATAAATATTAGTAATTGATAAACGATTCAGACTATAATGGAATTAATGTTTTTGATCAAAAAATAATGGAATTAATGTTGAGAGGTATAAAAGTAATCAAAGTAAAAAGATATATAAGAATTGGATTAGAAAGGAATAAGTAAGCATTTGAAGTTTTTTTTTTACGGTTATTAATATTTGATGTATTAGTTAACTAATTCGGATTGATTATTGTTATTAGGGCTGTATATTTTCGGACATCAAATCCAATACGACACGAAAAAGCTTAATATTCTGTTATTCAAATCGATAAAATAGTGGTTACTATTTGATTATAAAAACAAATATCCAATTTTTCATAGACCAAATTTTTTGATCGAATATCTGACTTTTTAAATTACTAGTAGTAAATTTTTTTGTTTTAATAATAATAATAATAATAGACATGTAAATGAAAATAAAAAAACTATAATAAATATAATAAAATAGAAGAAAATATATTATATAATACTAATATTAATAAAAATATATAAACTATTGAGCAAATAATCGTGATATTTTATAATAATAATAAATATATAATGCATTAAATAAATGATAAAAATACGAAGAAGAAAAAACATGTTGAGGGATCAAAATGAATAAAGATATAATTTGAAACGGCCAAATTAATAAGCAATTATGCTGAATTATACAATAGTCAAAAGATGAAGGACCAAGATAACAATTAACCCCCAATATAAAAAAAGTATATTATCCTTTTTCAGATTATTAAATAATTAAACTTAAATATTACCATCCGAACCCGATCTTAATTACCCAAAAGTAAAAAGCATATCAAATATCTGAATTTCATATAGAATCAATTTTATTTACACAACCTTAATTGTTTTTTTAATAAATTCTAATCCTAATCTTACATGTCATGAACCAGTGACGGAAATGCAAAAATTTTAAATAAGAAAGGATTAATAGAAGCAAAAGAATATGAGATTGAAGAAGAAAAAAGCTTGAAGCTTGAAATTCATTGATAATCGATAAAAAAGAAAATACAGTACAGTAGCAGAATAAAAATGCAACGAATTGCCATGACACTCCTTTTATTTTTAGACACGCGTTGGCTGTACTACCACTTAACATACTAACTAAAACGGTATTGCCTCATGACGTATTGGACTCTCTTCAGCCTGATAGAATGTTGTCTCCGCTTAGGTCGGGTATTCTGCCAAACTAGTCTCAACAGTTGGGCTCTCATTTAACGAAACGACGTGGCTGAACTCAATGCCCAATTGAAAAATTATTAGACGAATTCTATTCACCACGTCATCCGTGATATCATCCAATTAGGTTCGTTTATCTCTTTTTTTTAAGTAAATTATCACCTCTTTCTTACATGTAATTAGAGAATGGTTAAAACGGACCTGATTAGTTGGACTACGGATGACGTAGTGAACAAGATTCATCTAATAATTGCTCTTAATTATGCTTCTTTTCCCAAATCAGACTTCCCCCTCTTCATTTGATTGTTCAGCACTAAATTCTCAATTTCCCCCTTTTTTTTTCCTTCGATCATAACAATACCCCCTCTTTCAGAGGATCCTTGTCCCCAAGGATCGAAATTTAAAAATTGTGATTTCAAGATAATATAATCCTCCCAAGTGGTATTTTCATTTCTCAACTTGTTCCATTGTATCAACAGCTGGTCACAGTTTGAATTTTGCATTTCACCATCTTTTTATTGAGCACCACAGCAGGATAAATCTTCAACTGGTCATCAATGCTCATTTTTTGAGTATCACTCGCGGTAGTTCCCTTTCTTGGCACTTTTTCTGGTAATTGTAAACTGTAAGCCACTAACTCGAACCTTCCCTTCACTTTGTAGGGACCATAATATGCAACAGCTAACTTTAAGTTCCTTCCGAAGGCCAATGACGTTTGAGAAGGTTGTAACTTCATGCAAACATTAGCTTCCTTCCAAATTTCATTTTCACTTTTCTTTTTGTCTGCCTTTTGTTTCCTTTTGTTGCGAGTCTTCTGCCATTGTCTGTTTAGTGTTCTTTTGTCTAGAATCTC
This sequence comes from Hibiscus mutabilis, assembly GCA_019671005.1. Taxonomy (NCBI): domain Eukaryota; kingdom Viridiplantae; phylum Streptophyta; class Magnoliopsida; order Malvales; family Malvaceae; genus Hibiscus; species Hibiscus mutabilis. The sequence continues at coordinate 75,936,307 of CM033715.1, read as the reverse complement.
AACTAAACAAACTAGGGGCAGTCTGTCCTTCCATTGAGTTCTTCCTATTGTGCTGCTTGTAGTCTCAAGCATCAATTTCAGATTACCCTTACATTTCAAAAGTGCACTAGATATACCAGTAGTAACTTTCTTTTTGACTTCAGGTTTACAATCTTCCTGTGAGCAATTAGTTGCATTTGTACAAAACAATTTAACTTCTTCATGCACTTTTACTGGTACCCCATCTTTATATCTTTCATTGTTGGCTTCTCTCATTGTCATGACATTCTTCCCTCCTTCAGAAGATCCTTGTCCTCAAGGATCAAATAATGAAGACACTAATAAAAGTATATTCAAGGAGAGTTTGCTACTAATAATCTTGTAAACCGTCCAATACCAACTTGAAGCAAGTAGATTTTGACGAAAAAAGGACAATTTTTCTGGTTGTAAAACTTTACTCTACAGGGATTACCAGTAAATATGACATTTTGAACATGCTTCTGAAGCTCTTTAGAAAGATATTTTGGTAAATCACATCGAGATAAAGCTGTTGATGCACCTTGGATCATTGAGGCCTAGAATAAACAGAAACTTGCTTTGCTCTTTCAGTTAGAAATGAGCTTCAATCATTCTGCCTAATTTGCCGAATTGCAATCTGAGACTTGAAAAAGAATGAAATGAGAGGTTACAAGGGTGAGAGCAAAAGTCTCCCATGAAAACAAATAAGGAAAGAACAATTTTCACATTCCTAAATCCATTGAGGACAGTCTTCAGCTTTTTCATGATATATTTATTGTCCAGACTAATGTCAGACAATATGACAAACATGTCATTTACTGCTCTCTTTTTCAGATTTGAGAGTTTAGTGTGCCGCAGTCAAAGAAGTCATGTCAAGCAAGTACTTTGAGTGCTTTATCTTTGTTCTCTAAGAGAGAAAAATAACAAGTAATTACTTGAAAAATTCCCTCATAAGGCATTTCACCTTTTGCTACAATTATGATATTTTCGGTGAAAAATCTTGTAGTTACTTCTCCTTCAACAGCAGCAGTTAAGTCTTTTAAGTAAAAATGATCATCCTCCAACTGAGATACAACACTCATCACTAATCTCCTTCCTCTTTGCCCCACCAAAGATTGAATTGTTGATAGCTGACATCGTTGAGAGGTCAATATCAAATGCAGACTTAATAAAATTCTGATCATGAGAAATTCTTTGGAACAGAAACAAAAATCTATCTCTATTTGATATCTCAACATTGCTAAAGACTACACCAGGATCAAAGAATTTGGATTGGATAGAAGCATGTGTTGGTAACACTCTCTACCTATTCTGTAAGATTGAACCCAGACCCCAATAAGTTCCACCACTAACAATATTAAATATCAAAATCTCTCGCAGCCCAATATAGTTACCAATCTCTCCATTTGTGTTGAAATTGTAACTCCCCTCCAAATTTCTTCCATCAAGATCAAATTTATCCATTAACAGTAATCCAAATTTGAATGGGTCATCACTTTCAACAAACTCAAAGATAGGTTTTGTAGTTGTTAGGTCTTCGCCTTTTCTCACAAACCTTTCATCAAACACTTGAACTGCACCTGAACCCACCCTCTAACTACCATCAATGACTTCAACATTACACCTTGAACTGATGACCATTTCGGCAGACTCTCAGTCAAGTCCCTACATTGAACATTCTTGGTCAATTTGACTTCTTCATCATGCTCTATGTTTTGGCTGTTAAGTGTAGATTCACCTCCTTTTCTAATAGTTGTATCTTTACCATAGTCTCTCTCGGGCAATAAATCAAACACCTTAGGAATGAGATTATTGGTTTGTAGATCTTGCACTTGTCCCCCCACGAATTCAACTTATTTTCATCCTCAATTTTAACAGTTTTTACATCATTTATATCGTTCTTGGAATGAAAATTAAAAGTAGCTAAACCAGTGTTGTTCATTTGTTGAACTCGCAATGGATACTAAAAACCGAGCTCTCGATACCAATTGTCACGAACCAGTGACGGAAATGCAAGAATAAAACGGTATTGCCCAATAGACACTCCTCTTATTGCCTCGATAGCAGAATAAAAATGCAACGGATTGCCAGGACACTCCTCTTATTTTTAGACACGCGTCGGCTGTACTAACACTTAACATACTAACTAAAACGGTATTGCCTCATGACGTATTGGACTCGCGTCTTATTGGAAATAATGAGAGTATCTTTGAACACTCAAAGTTTTATATGAAGCAAATTTTTAAGAAACTACCCGAGTTCTAGCAAAAGAGGCTCTTCGAGATCGTATCGATTGGTTCCCGATAGAATGTTGTCTCCGCTTAGGTCGTGTATTCTGCCAGACTTGTCTCAGTAGTTGGACTCCAATTTAACGAAATGACGTAGCTGAACTCAATGCCCAATTCTACTTCTTTTTCCAAATCAGACTTCCCGCTCTTCATTTGATTGTTCAATACTAAATTCTCAATTTCCCCCTTTTTCTTCTTCGTTCTTGACATATCTAGAGAAAAAAAAAAGAAATTTTAAAGAAAAAAAAGAGATGTTCTTATCGAGTTTAAAACTCATGACCTAAGACACAACTCTAATTGTTTATATGATAAAACTTCTAAAATTATATAAAATTATACATTGTATTATTCGATAAAATGATACGTCATTTCTATAGGAGTAATGTTATTTCTCAAAATGTAATATATAAGCATAAAATTAAAAGTAGCTCCCAACGTTTGACCTTTTTGTCACTTTAGCCCATATTTTTCTGTTGGTGCAAACAATCATCTAACGTTTTATTTTCATTCAAATTTCACCTCGTTGGATGGAAACCGTTAGTCAACTAACGATCAACGCCTGAGGCTGACGTGGCATGTCTGCATAACATGGGGAGATGATGTGGCGATGTTACATGGCACTTTGCTAACATGACATTTAAAAAAATTAATAACTAAATAATTATTTAAAAAAATATTTTTAACCAAACGAATGATGTTATGTGACACTTTGCTGAAGTGACATCATCTGATTGGTTAAAAATATATATTTTAAAAAATATTTAAAAAACATATAATTTTTTAAAAATAGTCCCGAATTTTTCGTATTTCACAAAATAGCCTCTAAATTTTAAAATCCCCAACTCCCCCAAACCAAAATATAGATTTGAGCCGATTTTGTCGCCGATTGCCATGCCGTCGCCCTCCATATCTATTGTCAGATCATCGTGATCATTTACTCCACTATCTCGTTGTTGGAAGTCGATCAACGTCGTATGAAACGTCAGACGAAAGCGAAATCATCGAATAGTTTATTTGAACAATTCGCGACGAATGGCAATAGAATGAACGACGAACAGTGTGTGGATCGTTTGGCGTGGAGAGGGTGCTTCATTTCGTCGTCGGCAACGCGGCCAACGCCGATGGGAGTGGTTGAATTTGGGGTTTAGGGTTTTAGGGACTATTCGGAAAATATTTGAAAATTTTAAGATATTTTATTATATATATAATACTTATTACTATTTTTTAAAAATATTTTTAACCAATCGGATGATGCCAATAATTATTTTATTTTTTAAATGTCACGCCAACAAAGTGCAATGTGGCATTGCTATATCATCTTCCCATGACATGCAGACATGCCACATCAACATCATGCGTTGACTATTAGTTGACTAACGGTTTTTATCAAACGGGGTGAAATTTGAACAAACATGAAATATTAAGTGATTATTTGCACTAAAAAAATAGGGGCTAAAGTGACCAAAAAATCAAACGTTGAGACTACTTTTGACCTTTTGCAATATATATATATATATATATATATATATAACAATTTGTATGAATATACAATGAAGTTTGAATCAACAAACCCTTGAATATAGATATGTGAGAAGAACATAGGATAGCTTTTTTTAATGATTTTTCAAACGATTCGATGGAAACAAACACCAAATTAAAAGAAAAGCATTTTTCAAGAAATAACAGAAAACAATAAAATTAACGAGAGAAAACATTTCGATTTAGTGTTTTGTAAGACAGTAGTGTATTAGGCTTTTGAATTATCTCATCGACTTGAACATGAAAGTAAAATACTAACATAGATTAAAAAAACTATGAATTAAATAAAGAAAACACTCTTGATACTACGACATCTATTTCTATGTTTCTTTCTTCCTCATTTTCTCCCACTTCTAAAATTTCTTTCAATTTCTTAGTTAGAATGGGTGACGGCATTCTACCTAAATAGTAAACATAGGTAATAAATAAGAGAATACTAAAAATGCGAGCCATAGAATTTCTAAATTCTGATACAAAATATTTATTAGATCAAATAAGTACATTAGACTTAATAAAATTATTTTGTTGTATCCAGGCTAATACCAATCCAACCCATTTCATGAATAAAATATGCCCAATTAACCAACCAACAAAACTACTTGTTACAAATAACATATTGTTGTTGCATCGAAACATATAAATGTTGATTAATCTGGCTAACATTGAACTTGGTAAAATGAAATGGTTGAATAATTGAATAATTAAATTATTCAGGAATACACATTGAATGCTAAGATTACGCATTGAATTTCTGGTAGTACGTCCATAATCAAAAAAGTCTTTGTGATTGTTTCAGAAGAAATGAAATAAAAGATACGGTAGAGCTAGGACAATTATTGTATGAGGTCTACGCAATGCTAAGTGCAGAGGTACATAGTAGATTAATATGAACATCATGAACTGTCCTGCAATAAAACCAGTTGTTACTGATACCTTGTTATGGGTTCTTTATTCCATAACTCGAGCTTGTAGAAAGAAGATATAAGAGGGACCTATGGATAATGTGGTTAGAAATCCATAATAGAGTCCGACCATAACGACCGAATTGATTATCTTCATGCATAAGAAATTTAGATTCTCTGGTATAAAAGATTTTAAAATCATCATTAACCTCCATTTTTTCTTTTCTATTTCTGGATTATTATACCATAAACATGCATTTATGGTCGGACATTCGATTGAGTTAAGTGGAGTCAAAAAATTTTGAGTTATTCAATTTACAAGTCTTATTTTACAATTCAAATTTTATTTGAAAAAATTTCGAATCAAGTCGAGTTTATGAAATTCAAGTCGAGTTTTCGAGTTTCTGTACAAATTTAATTGTATATATATATTTATATGCATATACATAGCGCTGCACATATATATTTTTATATGCATATACTTACGGCTGGACGGTGCACATATTGATTATAATTTTAATTGCTTTCTATATGCATATATAATATACATATATATATTTCTTCATATTTTCACATGCGATATACATAATATATCACGCAAAATTGACAAACTCAACTTGAATAAGAAAAGTGATCAACTAATTACTAAAAATTTTGAGTTATTCAAATTTTTCATTTCATAACTCAAACTTTATTTAAAACTTTTTGAATAGAAATGAATTTATAAAATTACTAGTCGAGTTAAAACGAATCAATTTTTTTCGCCTCGATTCAAGTCGAATAATTTAATTTTTTTTAGTCGAGTTTACCCCTAATACATTCGTGTGTGCAGAATATTTTGCTTATTAACCTATATAAGAGACTAGTCGAGAAACAACACTCCAATATATCGTAACGTAATTAAATACTCGTACACAAATCATAAAATGAAATAAATGACCAATTGATATTAAATCATAAAATTATTTCTTCATCTCAATCCCTGACATAGGGAAATTCTAAAAAAAAGTTTATGCATATATACTAAAATTTTTATAAAAATAATAAGAAATTCGGTATATATATTAATGCTTATTACTTTTATAAGGATTTATGAATATGTACCGAAATTCTTACAAAAATAATAAGAAATTTAGTATATACACAAATATTTATTACTTTTGTAAGAATTTTAATATTTACATAAAAATGATAAGCATTTATATATATACTAAACTGTTTATTATTTTTATAAAAATTTTGATACATATACATAAATCTTTATAAATATTTGTAAGGATTCGTATACCATTTTTTTTTTAGCCTCGAGCTCTTTTTAGAATTTTCTGACTGACATAAAGTAGATTTCCATTCCAATAAATGCAATCTTGAAACAAAAGTCAAAATAATGAAAAATCACAAGCTTTATCATAACAGTGGGACCCAGATTTTTTTCCTTAATAAATTAGCCGGACAGGAGAAGGAGAAGGAAAGACACTGGTCATCCACGCCCACGGATGAGCTGTCCCTCTTTACTTCCCCAAAGTTTCTAGGAGCTTCAAACGTGGCGGCGTTGCACTGGGTTTAGGGGCGGCTTATAATTCACTCCTTGTCTCTCGGGGACACGTGGTATTCACCGTCACCCTCACGGAGATCCGTGCTTCTGTCGTTTATTTCTCTACGGGGCCCACAACCACCTTTTCCTTGCTTGCTACCTAACGCCGCGACAGTCTAACGGCGTTTGATCCGTTTCGAACTTTTGCCGTGGACCACGTGGCACTCAATGGTGGTGGGTGGGCCCAACGTGTCAACGTTGTTTTTTTGGATCTCGTGGAAGCCAGTAGGACAGGTGTACACTTTTCTTTTTGGCGTCATATCCAGTGGCACTACATGCAAATATTTTAATATTTACTTGTTCCTTTTTTTTTACTTTTTAAAAAAAGTATATAAAAAATTAATTGAGATTGATCTAAATTATAACCAGTTTAATTTTTGTAAGTATGTGTCAAATTCGAATATTTGTGTATGTATAAAATTTTGCTCATAAACTTATCTACCAAAATTAAGTGTGCAATGCGAGTTAATCTAAATTAGTTAGGGCAAATTTCTGAAAAAAACTTTATAAACAATTTGAGTTCTTAAGTTAAATTTTATCTGTGTATATTTATATTTTATTTTGATTTATTATTATACTTATAGTTGAACATAATTTGAAAAAGAATCATTTAAAGGTGTAATATTTTGATTTTAGATTTAAATTTAATATAAAAATTTTAATTTATACTACAAACCAGGATCGAATTACATAGGATGTGAGGGGACAATTGCCTCCCACCTCTAAGAATTTTTTAAAAAAAAATTAGTTTATTTATGAATTTCTTTTCAATTTCGAACATTTATGTTTTGTCATTCCTCAACCTAAATCTTAACTCCGCCCCTGACCGTAAATATACCAACTCAATTTGAAATACAACACATATATGGTAACTAACAAGTATAATTTTGATAGTAGTTTTTTTTTCCAGAACATTCAATGTATAATGCTTATATTATTCAGACTATTTCTTACTCATGAATAGAATGATATTAAGTGTTTAAACATACATAATCTTACCTCCTCTTGTATATTGTATCGAAGATAATGTCATTCGAACTATACTTAATCGACAATTCGATAATAGATTTAATTTTACATTAATGTAATATCTTAAATAAAACAGTTTCTTTTACTAATGTATAAAATCCAATAGAAACAAAAAATACTCTATAATAATCCTACACTTAAAATCTATGAACTAACAAATCCAAAAAGAAAGGTCAAGGAACGTGGGTAGAAAAATAATTGAAAATTAGGTAAGAAAATAAGGGAAATAAAAAAAATAAAGAAAAGAAAAAAGCAACATCGCACACTTTTGTTGTTGCGACTTAAGAAGGATGATCTCGTCAGTATAGAAGAAGCAGGGGCATTGTCGTCATCACGCCGTTTAAACGGAATTGGTCCTCTCCGTTAACTCACCCAAATTAAGAAATAAAAACTTTTAAGAAAACGACGTTTCTTTAACACCTCCATTTTAAAAAAATAGTAATAGATTATTTCGGCTTTGATTTATTTATATTTATTTTTGGTTTCCTTGCTCTATCTATCACACTTACTACTACACTGTGGCATATATTATCTTCTTCCTTTTGAAAGTTCAGAGCGAAAACGTGAAGATTTTATTTATTTATTTTTACTTTCGAGTTATCATCGCAGTAAGTTCTTCCCCATTTCCCCTTTCGTTTATTTATTTATTAAATGAAAAGTGTTATTCGTATTGGTTTTTGGTTGATTTAATGGAATTCTGATTTTTTTCTCGGTTTATTGTTTATTTATTGTTTCCGGTGGTTTGTTTCATTTGAGCGATTTTTTATTTATTTTTTCATTGATATATTTGTTTTAATTCCTATTTATGTTTTTTTTTGGATTAGAAAGTCGATTAAGGATCAGAATTCAAGCTATGTATGTGCATGCATGCATTTATGTACGCTTATGGATGATGATCTCATGCATCTGGTCTTTTACTATTGTTAATGTTCTTACTAAATTAGATTTCCTTGAATTTTTCTTTTTAAATTATATATTATGGATTTAGCGTAGATAATTATTAATATATGTGAAGTTTTTTAGCAGATTTGAATTCTCTTTAGATGGATAAAATGAAATCTTTTTTGCGGGACAATCTATATGTATATTATGATTATTGTTTACTTCATATTATTATTTTAGTCCATTAATTATTCACTTTTGGATAATTTTTGTGCTTTTCTATAGCAATTTTTTAATAAAAGAATATATCAATAGAAGGAAAAGCAACAGTCAAATGGAACTTTGATGAAAAATACAGGATGCTTTTTTAGCCTAGCTAAAGTGCCTAAGCCAATTGTATAGAACTTTATCAAAGGCAATTACTTAATCAGGGTCTAATATGAATAGTTATGTTACTCAAACTTTTCATTTTCTTTGAATTGTATGCGATACAAGGGTATGATCCTTCAAACATAGAAAAACTTGAACAAGTTTGGGTATAAACCAAATCATAATCCATAACATAGGAAAGTAGTGTTCAAGAAATACTAAAAAGTAGGAAAGTGTGGAGTTATTAGTCGCTATTGATTTGTTTATGAAGCTAAGTGAGTGTTTTGGCTATGCCCACAAGCTTGGTATACGACTCATCTTAGCTAGTTTATTAAGGTCTCGTTTAGCATTGTTGTTGGAATGAGTCTTTTTGATAGTTTAGTACATGTTTCTTGAGAATAAAAGCAACAAGAAGCATAGTATTATAGCTAATTTGCAACTTATTGAAATCCGGTCCCTAAACGTGTCTTTTATTTATGCCCCAAATGCGTTCATGATGTATTGCTCATGAATACTTGCGGTTATATACATGTTTAGTTATTCTAGTTTGCTTATAAGAAATGAAAAGATAAAAAGGAGAAAAAATACATGCATGTATAAAAAGGCAAAACCAGTTTTATTTTTATATTCTTCCCATTATGGGACGAGTCAACAATGGTTTTTGTATCCTCAGTTATCTTTATACGGTATGTTCTGTGAGAGTAATTTTACTCATGTAATATTAAGCATTGGCTGCTTCGATCTGCACATATGTTTTCCGTGTATATGCAATTGTATATGCATTTTCTCCTGAATGTCCTAGCTAATTGTTCGATGGTAGACATATATATACATACACACATGTAATGATACTTATGATATGCTTTTCTTGAGTGTATTAATAGCTGCATTTTGCATACCCAAGCACTTGGTTGGGGCGCCGTAGATTTTAGACTACTGAAGCATGCACCGAAAACCAGATGGTACAAACCAACCAGAACCCAATTCAAATAACAATAAACCACAAACAATTCGGGTTCAACCTTGGTGGTGCAGCACACGGCAGGATTCTATCTTAACGGACGTTTTAGGAGAAAGCAGGACGAGCTTATCTCCGGCCAGACACCCAAATGGAGGTTTAGTGGCCAAAACAACTGAATCTCTGAGCACGGTTGGGACTGATGATAAGCTTTGTTCTAGTAAAGAAAAACCTTTGACTATGTTGCCGCATCCAGGTAATGCATATGCTGTATTGTGTGATGGGTTTGCAATTTGTGAGTGATCGTGATCTGCAATCTTAGATTATGGACTTTAAGATCATGTTAAACAATAATTTAATTTCGCAGCTGCTGCCAATCATCTCGCTCATTAAAAAGAGATTCGGAGAAGTTTATGCATAACTTGCATGACATTATATTGCTGGAATGTTGCATACAATCGAAAAAATGGGGAATTTGGGTTATAGTTTGACTTCTTAAGACTCAGCAGTTCCACTCTTTCTAACCAATGACGGCTAAGATGGTGAGGAACATATCAACATTGAAAGGCTATAAAATATTCTAAAATGTTTGCATAAAAGCAAAAGTAAAGCAGCTCATAATCTAAATTGTCATTGACTTGTAGATGCAACATGCAAACCATGCCTTGTAAAATTAAATTATTCGTTTTTATATGATTTGAAGTAAGGAAGGCGTAATTCTTGCATGCTACAGTTTTCAAGGCATAATACTCAGCTTATGACTGTATTTTCAGTTGCAATAATGTGATCTAAAAGACTTGATAGAGTAACTGATGTAGTCTCAAGGTAGGTTCCGATGAGACCATGAACGGGGATTGACCCGTTTAACAAACAATTTCTATGCTATAACCAAACAGCTATCTCTCTTCGGTTTCTTGGCAACAAACTTTTTCTTCTCTTAGATACCGTTGTACTTTAACAATTGTTAATTTACAGTCCATTTTTGCACATCATGTTTGTATGCTGTGAAGCTAATAAAGGTTTTTCTTTTGTGAAAAGATGGAAAGTGTGCCAATGAACAGCCATATTTACAGCATGCTATACCTGTTATACGTCCGACAATGGGTGAATATGTACCACCACCAACCCAGCTGGAGCTCGTTGGCCACTCAATTGTAAGTTCTTTTGTGAAAATCAATTTGCATAGCATATTAGCATATGACATTGAGCTGTTGGAAGTATCTTTTCTGGGTTTGGTTTGATAGGAAGGATAGAAAGGTGGAAAGACGGATTGTATTTCATCCAATGGTTAAATCATCTTGTGTTTCTATTAGAATTATTGGATTAAAAATCCTATATGCCCACTTTTCATATTTTAGGCTGAGGCCATCCTAGATATTTACTCAAATGATGCAATGATGGAATTCTAAGAGGAAAACTCTCTTGCAGGCATGTCCGTCCTATCCATATGCGGATCCATATTACGGGGGAGTAGTGCCTCCTTATGTACCTCAATCTTTGGTATGGGTTTATGAAGAACATTATTCACCTTAAATAATTTTTATCTTCCTAATTGCTTGGTTTTGTATGGGTATATTCACCTTTTGACTGCATATGAAGTTATTTGCTCTGAATATACCCATACAAAATAGTTTGTAGGCAAATTAGTTTGTCGAACATCACTTCTCAAGGTAGGGATGTCAATGGAAATTGTGCAAAAAGTAAACTGAGATTTAAGATTACACTAAGTTGAAACACCAGGTAATATGTACATAGAAATCTATATTAGCATTCGTTGTGATATAGGAATGATTTATATACTTACATAACTAGAAGTGGTGTTGTTTAGAAATGTATACTTAAATATTTGTGGAAGTAATTATGCAGGTTTTTTTTATGTATTCAAGCTTTAGATTTTTCTTAAAAGTTGAATATACTGTTGAAATATGATAATGGATATTTATAAAATGTATTGAAATATCGTTTCAGGTACATTCTCACAGTCTTGGCGTGCATCCCGCCAGAATGGCATTGCCTCTTGAAATGGCAGAGGAGCCTGTTTATGTGAATGCTAAGCAATACCATGGGATTTTGAGACGAAGGCAGTCGCGTGCAAAAGCTGAGCTGGAAAAGAAAGTGATCAAAGCTCGAAAGGTTTTTTTTTTGTCTAAATATAAGAACTTACATGTAATAAATCGGTTCATTGCATCGTAATACAGTTGGCCAGTACTATAGTTTAGGTGTAGATTCTATTCTTCATTGTTCATGATGTTAAAGAATATATTTCGACTTTGCATGGCATCTCGGCATTTGCAATTTAACAGTTAAAGTTCTAAGGAAAGCCTCTCACAATATCAACCATGTTCCTTTTGCATGTGATGCATGAATGAATGTGGTAGTCTGGTGGCATTGAGTTTTTCGTTTCTTATCGAGAATAAAACTGTATAAAGCAGGAAAATGGGAAAACACTGAGCAGTTTGAGTTCTGTGAAAAGTGAGAAAATGTTCCAATCTTTGCTTTAAACTTTGATGGACAAAAAGGAAACTAGAACTGGTGGATCAATGATACTGAAATCTCACGGTGTCATTGGGCTTCTATTAACAATAGTTTGGAAGAGATAAAGTACCCTTTCTTGTCTAATTTCAAGAAGTTTCTCATTCTCGTATGATAATAGTTGAGACTCAAAAGACTGTCTGAATCTTTGAGTGCTGCATACATGTGTTGACAGTGCGGAGAGCTTACCGTTGATGCAATGTAGAATAGAGATTCCGAAGTCAAAGGCAATATACAAACATACCAGAAGTTTCTCATTCTCGTATGTTATTGCATTCTACCTTAATGTTTGATCCTTTACTCGAAGCTGGTGCGTCGACAATATTTTATAGCTCTCAAATAAGTGTCAAGTTCTACTGAATGAGATGGTTAATGATGCTCATCCATTGTGAAGAATGCTAGTTTCTTTGCTGTTTAAAACCGGGACAACACTGTTCCGACAATATAACATGAAAACAATGCATATGCACATATTGTTATAATGAGATTGATACTTGAGGTAGTACCATGCGTATGAAAAATCTTTCTTTGCACCTATTTGTATTTCATGTGCATTTATGAGTTTTGAGTGTCTATTTGTTGTGTTTTTCAGCCCTATCTTCACGAGTCTCGACATTTACATGCTATGAGAAGAGCAAGAGGATGTGGGGGGCGGTTCTTAAACACGAAGAAGCTTGAAAGTGATGCATCTAAAGCCACGCCTGACAAAATCATTGAGACTAGTTCAAATCTTCCATCACAACATGCCAACAACTCGGCGAGTGGCAATTCATCTGTTGGTCATCGAGAAGCAACAGAAACTGAACTTCAGGGAACAAATATGCTGCACGCATTCAACAACAGCAATGGAAAAAATTACTCCAACGGCAACGGCAACGACTACTATCTGCACCATCAAGGGTTTCGTTTCTCTACCTCTCGTTCACTTTCTGATAAAACAATGGAAGGGGGAGACTGTCCGAGGCAGCAGCACGAGAGAATCATGGCAGGGGTGTCTCACAGGGCCCTGACAATCAAATGAACCTTCCTAAGGGGCCTGCTGATGGCAAGTGTTTGATTGGCGAACTCTGAACGTATGGGATCATTCGAGCAAGCGAACTGGACGAACTCTCGACTCATGTTATATATTATGTTGACAGGCAAATCATTCTTGGCTTGGCTTTGTAATTGGTACTTTCAGTTCTCTTTTTCTCTTTCTTTTTGATGTACGATGTGTGAAATGGCTTTGAAGTCAAATCCGACTAACCTTTTTAATTTACGTTTAACTAGTATGATGGGGGGATGGTATTTTTAAAAGATTTTACCATGTTTCCTTGCATGGAAAGATTGTTCTTCAGTTTTGTTGGGGTACTATGATTTCACCGTGTTTTGATAAACATGTAACAAAAATAGAAATGTTGTTTTTTGGTGTTCTATTTATGTCTCACATTAAAAAAATACATTAAGAATTCAAGGTTATAGTTTTGGAAATCAAGTGTAAGGTCTATTTTTAGGGTGTGAAATTTAAAATTTGAAATTAATACAGAGAATTTAACTTTTAGTGTTATACAAAGGAGTACTAAAGAGGGGCAGAAAATTTTTAATTCTGTACTTCTCAGGATTTATCATATCCGGATTTTAGGTAAGTGTCGAATACAGTCATGTGTTTGATTTTTTGTATTTTCATATATTTGGGGATCATATTATACATGTGTACACATATGGGGTAGATAAGGATGGGATTGTGTCAATCTTGTTATTACCACACCTTTTTTTCACTGTTTTCCATGGATCCAATATGAAGATGCTCTATTCTCTTTGCACTTAAGATTATGGTTGAGAAGAATCGGACGGCCTATCAGACTCGATGATTTATTGGGCTTGATGTCATATAAGAAAAATTGGGGATTATTAAAAAAATGAATTGTGAAGTGATTATAATATAAAGTGGATAGACCAACTGTGATGACTGATGCCCCCAACATGTAGGTCTAAAGATTCTCACCCTGTGGTTCTAATGAAAAAGAAACAATTGTTCTTTTAAGAAATTCAAGTTGGCATAATTTATTTATATAATTGTATATGCGTTTTTCGATAAACTGAATAGACCAATTGTTGATTTATTTCACATAGGAAAGAAAACGAAAACACGCCATCACTAAACTTAAAAGGCAAACGTAATTGCATGTCCTCAGCTGACTCCCTCGACACCCTTTTCTAAACTACAAATATATTTTCATTCACATGCATCTGTTAATCATTAAGAAAAATACTAATTAAATATTAACAATCGGTACACGTCATTTGGAAGATATATAATTAATTACTGGTCATCAATTTGAAAGCAATGCTCAATTGCTCCTTTTGGTTTAATTAATGAACGACGGCTGCTACTTTATCATATCCATCAATTATTTATCGAAATTAAATGCTCTATTGTGACAGGTCATAGACACATGGCCTCTTTTATTTCCATTGTTGTCTTAGATTTACGAATACTAAAATAAAAATGATTGACTTGTCTTATATATCAAAGGAAATTATATATATATATTTTATAATTTTAGAAGCTGATTCAGCTTTGATTGTCGTTATAATGTTGATTGAATCGAATTCTGATTCTTCACAATCACGAGAGTAGTATTCAAACAATGTAAGAAAGGAATATGAATAATCTTATAATAATGGATGGATGTGTTTATGTTATGGTTACAAGAATAATATAATTACGAATCTAAATGATTAGGCCCTAAAATCTTGTCAAGATAGATGCTTTAATTCTTTGAATTATCTTTAATTTTTTTATTAAGTAAAAATATTATATTCATGTCGAGATTCGAGCTCATACAGGATAAAACAAGATGAACATCTTTAATCACTTATTTAATTAATGGATCTTATTTTAGGAGTCTTTTAACCATCCATTAAGGGTTATATTGTACAAGTGAACGGATTAATAATTAAAGTATATTTAAATTTAAATTATAATAATTTTGGACAATGTCCATATGAATTAAATTAAAATTAAAATACGTTTATAATTAATGTCGATAGGGCGTTTGGCGGGAAAATTTACGCCAATATTGTAGTGGGATTTCCCCCCTCAAAGTATTGCACTGAGTAAATTAATTCCAAAAGTATTGTAGTTTGAACAGTGCACCCAAAGTCGGCACCAGCTGAATCTGAGCTAATGGAGATGAGGAATAATCGAAATTTTTACTTACAAGGACGGAGACGGGGAAGTTTTATCACCGAAGTTCAAATGTAGATGGGGACGGGGATTGCTATAACCGAACCGTGATAGTATAAATAACCGTAGGGATCCCAAAAATATCCGCAGGAATCTCGATATTTTACAAGATTTTTAAAATAAATACTTATTTATTTATATACCCCAAATATATATATTGATAAAAAAAACCTAATTATATTATTATCACTCAAACCTGACCACACTCAAATTTCTAAACATATTTTTATCCTAGTTTTTAGATATAAATTAAAACTCTCGTCTAAATCTTCCTCAACACAACACACTTTCAATTTTTATCATCTTGTAACTGCTTTCAATTGAAGTATCCAAAATTTATATTTTGAATTGAATTGGCCATTTATTTGGTCAGTAAAATAATACTTTTATTTGAATTTTTTGCGGATGAAATTCCTTGAAAATTGCAGGGTTCCGCGCGGGAAAAATATGAGTACGAAAAAATTCTCGAAACAGTTAATTGAGATTTTTTAAAATTATAACCGCAAATATTAAAAAAAAAATAAAAAATACAAAATCATCACCACCCTACCTGATTCCTACACCCTGACCTTTCTGAAAGGATCCGCCTTGCGGATGAACAACGATAGTCCTTGGTCATTATTGAAGAGGATGCAACTAGTATCGTGAGCCGGTTGACTAACCCCAAAAGTTGAGATTTTGTTACATTAACCGTTATTGAAATATTGTTGCTCATAGCTTAACACAATGCGCTTTTAATCGTAATATCTCTTATCACGGGCGGTGCAAAGATTTTAGGACTATATGCGATTTATTAAAATGAGACAATTTATAATTTTTAAGATATATACGATTTTGTTTCAAAAAATTACCTTAATACAAAAAAAAATATTATATTCTCCTCTTGAGAAAAAAATTGACTTATAAACATCTACAAATTAAATATTTTCACTTAAAAATGTCTTTTTTTGTATGTCTTAAGTTTTAGATTATTGTTATATATGAACCCATCAAGTGTCCCAGTAGAAAAGAGGATGATGTTTATCCTAGGAGACATGGGTTCAAATTGCAATGTTTACAAGGTGTATGAGCATTGTCAAAGGATTAAGAATATGTATGAAAAGATACTACATTTTAATCACCTTTAGACTATTCAAAAAAAGATTATTGTTATATATACACACACATAATTATATATAAAAATTTATATTTTTTTACAAATATTTAATTTAATTTAGGTTCTCTCTTAGGATATTTGTTTTTGTTATAATAATTGAAAAATAGTTTTGGACTAAATTGAAAAGAATTCAAAAATGTTTTTAAGTCCAAAACATCTTGAAATTATGTTTGAGGAGTTTTCAAAAGGTTTTGAAATGCTTTGAAATGGTTTTAAAGTAGCAAAACCTGAGTTTTCTGCAAGCCCGTACTGATACGGTATATCCCGTATCGATACACTTAAGGGTTTCAGCTACAGTAATTTTCCAGTAGCCAAAACCCGTACCGGTACAGGCTTGGTCGTACTGATACAGAGAGGGTTCATACGATACGCTTTGTAGTATACCGATCCTTGTTTCAACTACCCCCAATGACTATTTGAATTGCAGGCCGTACCGATACACTCCTAAGTGTATCGATACGCACAAGCCGAAAAGAGCTCAACAACTAGTTTTTGAAGAACACGTACCGATATGGCTACCTGCGTATCGATATGGTCAGCTCTAGAACTGCATTTATTGTGTTAAATAAAAGCCCTACCGGTATCCAACGATTAGGAACTCAATTGGGAGTATAAAATGGACCTCCAAGCATCTATGAAAGACTAATGATCCTCAAGTCAATAATCATTTGATTAGAAAATGTTTTAGTGCTCAAATTGTACATTTTTCATAGACAAACACTTGTGAGCTCAATTTTCAATGTATGCTCAAATGTCTTAGGATTGGGTGAATGCTTAAAGAGTGCAAACATCAACCTTGTAAGAAGGATTTTCAGTTTGCTTTTGTTTTTCTCTTATAAAGAGGGTTTACTCAAGCTTTGGGATAGAAAGCTTTGAGTGTATTAGGGTTGCCTCCTAAGCCTAGAAAAGGAGAATAAATTCAAGAGTGAATTTGGTGAAATCCTTGGTGAGGAGCTAAGGTAGTGGATGTAGGCTTTGGTTAGAAAACTGAACCACTCTAAATCTCATGTCAAATTTTTCCAATTTTCGCTTCCACCACAAACACCTAAAAATCAATATTCTCTACCACTTGGCAAGTAGTTCGATTACGGATATCGGGCTCCATAATTGGTATCAGAGCGAGGCTTAATCGAGTGGATTAACATCCTATTGAGGCGATCCTGGCAAGCTCGATCAACAAACAATCAACCGATTTCAATGACACAATCAATTGATAGGACACCATTCTTTAACAGGACCAACTACCCTTATTGGAAAAATATGATGATGTACTTCATCAAGGCTAAAGACTACCACCTTTGGGATATTGTTGAAGATGGACTGTTCGTGCCATCTTCAAGGAAAAATAGGTAAGTGTCTCACGCGAAGGCATTGCACATTCTCCTTTGTGCAATTTGCCTAGAAGAATATGACAAGCTCTCTTCTAGTGAACATGCCAAGGAAGTATGGGGCAAGCTTGAAGTCACATACAAAGGAACAAACGAAGTAAGGGAGACTAAGATTGGTCTTCTCAACCTTGAGTATGAGAACTTCAAGATAAAACCGGATGAAGACATCACGAAGATGTTTGATAGATTCTCCACCATCATCAATAGACTCAAAGGATATGGAAAAATCATTCCGAAAAACAAGCTTGTCTGAAAGCTCATTTATTCTTTTACCGAGTCAAGGGATTCAAAGAAGACAGCCATCATCGAATCCAAGAATCTCAATAATCTAAAGCTAGATGAACTCATGGGGTCTCTTCTCACTCATGAAATCATAAAGAAAGAAAAAAAATGATAAGAAAAATGAAGAGATAAAGAAGATAGGGAAGAAAAAGATTATGGATCTAGGCATTAATGTGAATGTTACTGCTCTCGAATCTTCTACATGCCAACATGTAGACTCAATTGGAGAGGATAGTGAAGAAGAAGAGATGGCCAAACTCTTTAAAAAAATTATCTGATTCATGAAGAAAGAAAATGAAGAATCAAGGATAAAGAAGAAGAGGTCAAGCTTTTCAAGCCATAAGAAAAGGGCACATTTGGCTACATTGAGTGATGAAGACTCCACCGATAATCAAGTTAACTTTTGTCTCATGGCCACCGAAGAAGATTCAAGGGTAACTTATAATTCATCTACTTCTACTTCCTATTATTTTAATAAATTTATTAAAGTGATTGATCAGACATAACTTTTGGCTACATGGAGTGATTTTGAAGGAGGCAAAGGAAACAATAGACTTGGGGACATTGATCAGAGCGGAAACTAAAGGTAACGAAGAAGAGATAGTAAAGTATATTGTGCTCATGATTGAAGCGTGCGAACGAAAGTTTTAGTAATACGAAATGAGGTTGTTGTCGTGGAATGTGAGAGGTATTAGATTGACGTCGAATTGAAGATCGATTCAACGTCTTTTACGACAAAAGATGTGTGTTTTGGCTCTTCTACAAGAGACCAAAATAGAACTTATTAATGAGTTTATGGTGATACAATTATGGTATACGGATACGTTCGACTTTACATTTGTGCCTTCTTATGGTAAGTCGAGCGGTGTTGTAGCAATATGGGATACGACATGTTTTGTGGCCCCTTTCAAATGGACAAGGCGGAATGTGATTTTCCTAGAGGGGTGATAGACCCGTGAAGATTGATTTTGTAGAATTGTATGACTTTATGGCCCTTGTATCTTGGCGGATCAAGCCAATTTTTGGGCAGAGTTGCTGGATGTTATGGCTTCAAGAAGGATTGTATGGTGCTTGGGGGAAGATTACAACATGGTGCTGAAGGCTAGGGAATGTTTTGGTTGTAGAAATTTAAATCAAGGTATGGGTAATTTCTGTAAATTTATTGAATCGACGGTATTAATTGATGTTCTGTTGTAGGGTAAACATTTCACGTGGTTTGGTCATGGCAACAAATGCAGCCGGCTCGATAGATTGTTGGTTACGGATGAGTAGATAGAACGTTTCACTAATCTTATGGTGATTAACCTACCGAAGGAGCTTTCGGATCATTCGCCTATTGTATTGGTTAGTGATGAGCATGATAGTGGTCCGAAACTATTTCGTTTCTTTAATGTATGGCTGTTGAATTTGAATAATATCAAAATGCTTGAACATGAATGGTGTCGCTTGAGTGAACAAGGAGATAACCAGAACCTAGTAATCAAATTAAAAGGGCTGAAAAAGTGGAATAAAACCTGTTTTGGAAATATTGATAAACAATATCTGGAGGTGGTAAATGAGATTGATGAGATGGAGACTCATCTTGGTGGAAGGGAGTTATCTACGGCAAATTTGAACGTGAAAAGAGAATTGTAATCTAAACTTTGGCGGATATCCCGTTTGCGTGAATCCATATGGCGTCAAAAATCTCGTGCTACTTGTCTTGCGGATGGGGATCGAAACACCGGGTTTTTTCATTGTGTTGCGAGAGTATGAAAGATGCAGAATTTTATTTTTGGGTTGCAAGTTAATGGTTGTTGGGAAACAAAACCTGAGAGGCTAAAATTCTTTTTTCATAGAGAGTTTAAGAAACACTTTGATCGGTCAATAATGGCTGGTACCTTGGACCCTGCTGTGGCATTCTCACAGCTGTCCGTTGAGCAAAGAGAGGGTTTAGAATCTATTTCCAAGGAGGTGGAGGTGAAGGCGGCTATTTGGGGTTGTGAGGGTGCAAAGGCACCAGGCTCGGGCGGATACACATTCGAATTCTTCAAAAAAGGTTGGAATTTCCTCAAAGGGGATGTTTACATTCGAATTTTGTCACGGATCAATGGCTTTTTGAGTGTGTTAGTACGACAAGGTTGTCGGTGTTAGTGAATGGTAGCACTATGAAAGAATTTCCAATGTTAAGAGGCCTTCGTCAAGGCGATCTACTCTCGTCAATTTTATTTGTCATTGTAGCTGAAATGCTCTATTAATTTATGGTTAATGCCGAGGAGCGGGGGTTGATTTAAGTGGTTTGTGTAGCGCCGAAGTTCTCTATCTCACACTTGCAATTCGCGGATGACACAATCATATTTTTGCAAGGTAACATGGAGTATGCGCGTAATTTGAAACGAGTGTTAACTTACTTTGAATATGCATCCGAATTGCAAATTAACTATGATAAATCATGTCTTTATGGGATTAAGATTGACACCTCCTTGTTAGATGAAATTGCAGATGTTACGGGATGTCATTGTGGACAATTGCTGATTTAATACTTGGGGTTGCCTTTGGGTGTACATCCGCGTGGTATAGAAATATAGGAGCCTTTGGTGCAGCGTTTCTGAAAATGTTTGGCAGGATGGAAGCAAGATTCTTTATCTTTTGTTGGTTGTTTGGTGTTAGTGAACTCGGTCCTCTCCTTTTTGCCTTTGTATTATATGGGCATGTTTCTCGTCCCACGCCGTATAATTTTGAAGCTGGATTTTATTTGCCGAAATATCTTATAGGGGCAAGGAAGACAAGAAAAAAATGAGTCGTGTGAACTGGTCTATAGTGTGTCAACCGAAAAGATGTGGGGGACTTGGAGTGGTAAATCTACGCACAAGGAACTTGGCTTTGTTAGCCAAGTGGTGTTAGAGGTATGCAAATGCGTATGGATCACTGTGGAAAGTGGTAATTGTAGCTAAGTATGGTGCGAATATGTTGTCTTGGCATGTTAATCCGATGGGGAAAAGACATATGTCAACCCTGTAGAAGCAACTTATTGAGGTTCAGGATGATGAATATGTGCAACATTTTTTTGAATGTCTCACAGTTTATGTGGATCTTGGGGAATGAGGAGAGTGTCTTGTTTTGGCGTGACTGTTGGTGCCTTGATGAACCGTTGCAAGAAGTGTTCTCACGCCTTTTTCGTTTGGCAATCAATAATATGGCGTGTGTAGGTGACTATTTGCATTTGAATTTAGATGATTGAGGGAGTTGCTTTCGTCGTTCCTTGAGATCATTTGAATTGGCTCAACTTTGTGACTTGTAGTCTTGTATTTCACACTTTAAATTGAGGGAACATTGTGCGAACAAGCTGGTTTGGAAGCATGAAGCAAATGGATTATTTTCCGTAGGCGCGCTTTATAATTTGATGTCATCTTTTGGCCTTACGGATGTATCCGAGGTGAATTTTACTTGGAAATTGCGAGTACCACCCAAAATCCAATGCTTTGTGTGGTTTATTATTGTGGGAAGACTGCCAACTATGCGCATGTTATTTGATCACGAAATTCTGGTCACTGAATCTTCGTTGTGTTGTAGATTGTGCGAGGTGGGTGAGGATAATATGGACCATATTTTGTTGAATTGTGAGGTTGCATGGCGAGTGTGGTCACTGTTTTTACAGTGGTGGAAGATGTCGGTTGTGAGACCAAATTCGATTAAAGAGTTTATCCACCACTGCTTTATTAGTTTCTTTGTTGGTGATCTTCGGGATAGGTGGACTATCGGTTATGCTGTTGTCCTACGATCCTTGTGGCTCGTACGCAACGACCTCATCTTTCACGATAAAAGAATGGAGGTTCGTGAATTATTTTTCTTAATTCTATTGCGTTCTCTTTATTGGAATCGCGCCTTGTTTGCTTCTGATATTATTCTTGAATTCGTATGGTGGGAGGGTTATAGGTAGTGTATGGGACGTGCACGGGTTTCAGTGGATAGATTGGATGTTGTATGGGTTCCTCTATTGCCGGGGGTGCTCAAATTTAATGTGGATGGTGCGACATGTGGTAAGCCGGGTTTGGCGGGGTGTAGGGGAATTTTGTGAGACTCGGATAGTCGTATTTTGGCTCTTTTTTCTGGTCCCATTGGTATTGTTGATTCTAACGAAGCAGAATTACATGCAATTTGTCATGCATTGTTGTTGCTCAGTAAGGTCAATTGGGTAGGGGTGCAATCGGTAGTGATAGAGTCTGATTCTACTGTTGTTGTGTCATGGATTTTGTGTGTCGAGCACCGTCCTTGGAGGTTTTGGAGATAGTTCCAGCAAATTGATGAGGCGTGTGACGTTTTGTTGGGTGTTTGCTTTAATAATGTTTATCGAGAAACAAACAGTGTGGCGGATGCTCTTGCAAAGTGAGGAATGGATCGTTCTTCTTAGTTTCGGATGATGGCGTGATGTTGGTTTTCGTTTTATTTTGATTTGTTGTGTGGGCGTGTTTCCTTCTTATCACATTCATCGGCACTCTTTTCCTCCATTTATAACTATGGAGGTTTTTAATGAGGCCGTTGAATACGATGGCTATGTATGTTTGTCTTTAATAATATCATATGCTTTACCGATAAAAAAATTGGTTTTTGAGTTTAAGGCTTTATTTTCGAAAAACAAGAAATTGATTTCAAATTTGAAAACCGAAAATGATTTGTTTTTAAAAACAAATTTAGAGTTTGAAGCAAAAATCAAAGATTTTGATCTTAAAGTTCAAATTTACAAGAATTGCTTCACATGATGGAAAAAGATCATCAAAAGGAAGTTGATGATCTTAAGAAAGAAAAATATCTGATTTCCAATAAACTTCAAAAGAAAAATAACTTGGGAAAATCAAAATTTTATGTTAGACAATCTAGTACCCCTAGATTTATTAAAAAAATGTTTTAGAAGTATATGGGTCCCAAAAGGACTAAATACCTCAACTAAAAAGGATGGAATTGAAAAATGGATTCCTAAGGGGACTAAACTTTGTACCACTAATGCCTATGGATCTAAACAATTTGGATACCAACAATTACTTGATTGTCTCATTTTAGGTGTGATGGAGAATGATCAACAAAGTACAAACATTAAGGTGAGCTCTATACACACAAGGAATGACACTTGAAGAAGGAAGGCTTTACATTCTCCCTTTGGTTCAAGTATGGTAAAGTTAGTTGAATTTTATTTATTTTATCTTGATTTATTTTTTTAATTCAACTAGTTAATCATGAATTGTTGGACTAACATTTGTTTGATGCTTGAGTAAGGGGGAGCCTATTTTAAAATAAAACTCTTATTTTGTCATTTTTTTATCTCTCCGTCGTTATGGACTTAAATTTTTGTAAACTTTGGTTTGAACCATTTTTGATATAACAAAAAGGGGGAGAATGGTTTGAAAAATTGAATTTTCAAATGAATGAGATGAGCTTTAACTACATTTAAATTTTAAAGCCTTATTCAAAACTTATTTTTACTAATGGAGAGAATCCTAAACACAATTTTCAAGTTAGTTTTATTATATTAAAAATGGGAGATTGTTAGGATATTTGTTTTGATATAATAATTGAAAAATAGTTTTGGACTAAATTGAAAAGAATTAAAAAATGTTTTGAAGTCCAAAACAACTTGCAATTATGTTTGAGGAGTTTTCAAAAGGTTTTGGAATGCTCTTAAACGGTTTTAAAGTAGCAAAACCTGAGTTTTCTGCAAGCCCGTACCGATACGGTATACCCCGTATCGATACACTTAAGGGTTTCAGCTACAGTAATTTTCCAGTAGCCAAAACTTGTACCTGTACAGGCTTGGCCGTACTGATACGGAGAGGGTTCGTACCAATACACTTGTAGCGTATCGATCTCTATTTCAACTACCCCCAACGGCTATTTCCCAACGACTATTTTGTTGGAATATGCCCAAAGACCAATCATGAGATGGTTGTAAAAGACATACTTATTTTATCTTGTTTATTAATATAAAGCCATTATTATTATTTCAGTCTTATTCTGTGTATCTATAAATAAACTAAATTATAATAAAGTCCTTAGAATAATATAGTTATTCTTGAATGTCCTTAATCAAGAATTATTGTAGGCTTGGACAACAATAATGTATTAAGACTAATATGTAGTTGATTGATGACAAAGTGTTGTCATTGTCATGGAGATGTCAAAATCAATATATAAGTATGTGTTAGGGAACAACATACTGGACTGACCCGCTATGAGCATGTTTCTTGGATTATTATGTGACAGTCACAACATTGCTTATGGTGATAACTACATGTATGATCCTCAGACTTGAGATCATCATTATTTTAACATCATAAGTGACATATTTTGATACGGTCAAACGTGTGTCGTAACTGACTACACTATAAAGACTGATATTGGATATGTCATAATCCATGTAGCAAAATATGGTTGATCAAGATAGGATTTGTCTCTCCTACATAATAGGAGTAGTATCACAGGCCACTTGATTGAGTGAGACTAGAAAATGCATGGTCATGCTCGAATAAATTGATATGGGATATCATAATTATTCGTTCATAATAGTCTACTCAAGATATCAAGAAACATTAGATGGACTATACAAGTGTGACTAATCCATGACTTGTGTCCGATCTAGATATGAGGACAAAAGGATGAAATACATAAAAGAAGTTAATCACAGAAAAAAGGTTAAATTGAACCACGATTTCATGTAACTTAGGTAGCAATGATGTATTGCTAGACGCCACTCATTGATTGTAATATTAGAATTGTTCTGGATATTACTACTAACGTTACATGAACCTACAAGGGTCACACCCTATGATTGAAACGAACAAATATCGATTAGATAGCATGTGTACAAACTTGTTGTACACGTAATTAGTGAGAAACCGTAATTGTTATAATTATTGTAATTATAGATAATTTCGTTTATATATATGTTAATATTTGATAAGTTATTTTAATTATCAAATATTATTAAAGTATATATATATATATCTCTAAAAGAAACCTAATTAAAGTAGAATCAGATTCTACATATTTAATTATATTCGTTTAAATATATTGTATATTTAAGAACCCAAATTTAATTAGAATTAGGTTTTTAAATGCTATATAAAGGGCATAAGGTCTAGCAGCCATTTATTCATGGTTTTTGAAAAACCTCTCTAATAGTTAGAGAAAAGAAAATATTGTTCGTTTCATTCGGGTGAACTGCGTAGAGGTCGAAACACTATTGTGACGACTCGAATTCGATTTGGTTATTTCGAATTCCCTACAGATTTCTAGATTCTAGATTTATTAAGGTAACGTTTCATCCTTTATCACCCCGAATTCGTTCATTGTACATGGATCACTGGTGGATTACGCCAGATAATTTTTCCGCTGCGCCATAGGGTGTACTGGCGTTTCCCAACAGTGGTATCAGAGCCACTTGTACGATACAAATTCGGACTTAAATACTTGGATGATGTTTTTATATGAGATGCATGTTTTACTTTTTCTGTTTTAACGAGTATATGAAGTTTGTGCGAAACGTAGAAATTGAATCTAGTCGCAATTAATATATTAATCTGTTTCAATAAGTTTTTACGATCTATGGTTAAGTGTTAATCATGTGTTTTTTGCGGTAAGCTTTTGATAATCATATGTTAATAGTTGATATGATGAGCATGCGGTTAAGATAGCAGATCATTTTTGGCAGAGGAATAATGGTTGTTCCAGAGTAAAAAACCTTAGGGATTGAAAAATCCCAAAAACACGAATCTGTTGATAAAAGTTATCAAATCGTGAGGTTTTTCCATAGTAATCGAAATGTCAAAATTAAAAATTTTCCGGGCATACCAGGGCTGCCAGGTTCGCACTCTACGAGCGGACCAGACGGCCATGGATCTGCCAGACCGTGTAGGTAACAAAGGTTGTATGAACTATTTAGGTAATCTTAATTAACAAGATAAAACATGTGTATGTTTTGGATGATATGCACGGTGTTTGAAATGCATGGTTATAGCCCAAATAGCCTATTTATTTTGGTTTTATATAAATACAGCCTGTGTGTCGTGCCTTTCTTTCTTCTATTGTAATTCTCTTCTCATCTTACTCCCTAGTATGTAAAACGAGTTTCTAAAAATTTGTAATATTTACGGAGAAAGCGTGGACCAAAGAAGCAGACTGATGGGCCGATCAAATGTGGATTAGGTGCTTGAGAAGCAAGTTATATCTTTAGTAATTTTGGTTCTCTCATTGGCTTGGGATGGGCCAGCTTAGTTTTAAGGGCTATAACCATTGCATTTATATTTACGGTTTTACATGTATGTGATACAATGTATGTTTTTAGCATGATGGTAACTGATTAGATCATAATATAATAGTAAGAGTAATATAACCAAAAACCTTCCATATTTAATTAAAATTAGTCATCCATTATTAGCCCTCGTTAAAACCTCAATCGGTACTATGTTGGTTTTGCCAAAGCAAAGTACTTAGATTTATCCTGGTTAAACGCGAAGAATAAGCAAGTGATATTCACTTGGTAGTAATATTGGTTAAACTAGGTTGTTCTAATAAGATTAGAAACCTAAAGACTAATGATTGTTCAAGAACTTTGGTGATTGAAAAACAATACGAAAGTGCATGTCTAGGATTGGTTCTTTGAAAGACTTGGTATTTAAGCATGCCCAGTACACCACCTCTCTTACATAAGTTACCTATCTGGTGCACTGTTCATTATTGTTCTTTCTATTAGACCATATGAACTTTGTTTTGGATAAATAGTTGTTTATCAAATATAGGATCATTACCCACTAGAAATACTTTTAGCAAGTTTTTCGATTTTGAGGGTTTTTAATAGTAGGAATGTTATTACTTTATAAACATGATAAATAATACTTATAAAATATATTTTATCGTTGTGGATTTATGGAAAACATATTATCATTGCGATCCGTCCTTGAGAATGACAAATTAAATGGCTTGAACTTCCTTGACTGGTTCCACAATTTGAAGATTGTCCTTAAACAAGAATGGAAACTAACAGTCATCGAAGAACCTGTCCCTAAAAAGCCAGTAGATGATGCCTCTAAAGATGAATTGGAAGCCTTTGAAAAATACTCAAGTGACATGGTAGATGTCGATTGTTTGATGCTTGCGACCAAGACCTCTAAGCTTCAGAAGCAACATGAGGATATGGTTCCCTATGAGATGGTTAAAAATCTCAAGGAATTATATGAGAGGTAAGCTCGTCAAGAGAGGTATGAGACCTCTAAGGCTTTGTTTCGATGCAAGATGGTTGAGGGAACTCCAGTGGGAACTCATGTTCTCAAAATGATAGGGTATATTCAGACCCTGGAAAAGTTGGGCTTCCCTCTAAGTGTTGAATTGTCCACTGATGTTATCCTGCAACCATTGACGGATAGTTTTAATCAGTTTGTTCTTAATTTCAATATGAATGAAATTAACTAATCGTTGCCCTAAGAACAACAGAGAACAACATGAAAAAGGTTGGCTGCAAACCTATTTTGACGGTCTGAAAAGATAACAGAAAAGGAAAGCCCAACACCAAGGCAAAGCTAAAGCCCAACAAAGGAAAGGCTGCATTGAAACCCAAATGAGGAGTTGCAAAAGAAGGAAAGTGTTTCTATTGCAACAATGCTGGACATTGGAAGAGAAACTGCCCTATCTATCTTGAGGACATCAAGAAGGTAAAAGAAAATGGACAGTCCGGATAAGGTATTTATATTATTGATATTAATATATCAACATCTACTTTTTGGGTAATAGATACCAGTTGTGGTTCTCATATTTGTACTTCTGTAAAAGGACTAAAAAGGAGTAGAAATTGGCAAAAAGAGATGTGGACCTATGAGTTGGAAATGGAGCAAGAGTTGTTGCATTAGCCATAGGAACATATACTTTCTCACTACCTAGTGGACTTATTTTAAATTTAGAGGATTGTTATTTCGTACCTAGTTTGACTAAAAACATTATTTCAATTTCTTGTTTGGACAAGATTGGTTTTGAGATTATTATTAAGAATAATAGTTGTTCTTTTTCCCTCAATAATGTTTTTTATGGTACGGCTCAATTAATCAATGACCTATGTATCTTAGATCAAGACAATTCCATATATAACATAAATACGAAAAGATCAAAAACAAATTACTCTAATCAAACTTATCTCTAGCATTGTCGCTTAGGTCATATAAGTGAGAAATGCATATCAAAACTTCATAAAGATGAATTTTTGGATTCTTTTGTTTTCGAACAATTAGATATTTGTGAACCTTGCTTAATGGGAAAAATGACCAAATCACCGTTTGACGGTAAAAACGAACGAGCAAGTGATTTATTAGGTCTAATATATAGTGATGTATGTGGACTGATGAATACACAAGCCAGATGAGGGTTTCAATATTTCATTACTTTCACTGACGACTTTAGTATATATGGGTACGTTTACCTAATGCATCATAAATCTAAAGCCCTTGAAAAGTTCAAGGAATTTAAGAATGAAGTACAAAACCAATTAGGAAAGAGTATCAAAGCTCTTCGATCAGATCGAGGAGGAGAATACTTAACCCTAGAGTTTGATGAACTTCTTAAAGAATGTGGGATTGTCTCACAACTTACACCTCCAGGTACACCACAACACAATGGAGTCTCTAAAAGGAGAAATCGAACATTGTTTGATATGGTTCGGTCAATGATGAGTCATGCTGATCTTCCAACTTCTTTTTGGGGACATGCGCTAGAAACAACTGCTTTCACACTAAATCGTGTTCTATCTAAATCGGTTCAAAATGCACCATATGAGATGTGGACTGGGAAACATCCTAGTATGTCTTTTATGAAAATTTGGGGATGCGAAGTTTATGTTAAACATCAGATGTCTACAAAACTCGAACCTAAATCTCATAAGTGTAATTTTGTAGGGTATCCTAAAGAAACAAAATGATACTATTTCTTCAATCCATTTGAGAACAAAGTGTTTGTTGCTCAAACGGGAGTCTTCCTCGAAAGAGAATTTATTTTCAGAAAAGAAAGTGAGAGAAATATTGAACTTGAGGAAATTCAAGATCAACCACAGATTACTGAACCAGAGATTGAACAACAACAAGTTCCACAAATAGTTGAGGAATATCCAATCGTTCTTGAAACACAACCACTGCGAAGGTCTATAATAGAACGCAATGCGCCTGAGAGATATGGATTTCTTGTCACATTGCAGGAGATGTTCTTCTCATGGACCAAGATGATCCTAGGACTTATAAGGAAGCAGTGGAGATCCCAGACTCTGAGAAATGGCTAGAAGCCATAAAATCTGAGATGGATTCCATGTCAGAAAACCAAGTAGGACTTTGGTTGACCCACCCGAAGGAATTAAGCCCATTGGGTGCAAATGGGTTTTCAAAAAGAAAACTGACATGGATGACAATATACAAACATATAAAGGATGATTGGTCACTAAGGGATTTCATCAAATTCATGGTATAGACTATGATGAAACATTTTCCCTTGTTGCTATGTTTAAATCTATCCGGATATTACTTGCAATAGCTGCATATTATGATTATGAAATCTGGCAAATGGATGTCAAAACCGCTTTCTTTAATGGAAAATTAGATGAGGATGTGTACATGACACAACTTGAGGGTTTTGTCGATCCAAAAGATGCCCTAAAAGTATGCAAGCTACAAAGATCCATTTATGGGTTGAAGCAAGTTTCTCGAAGTTAGAATTTTCGTTTTAATGAGGCAATCAAAGAATTTGGTTTCATTAAAAATGAAGATGAGCCATGTGTTTTCAAGAAAACTAGTGGGAGCACTGTTACATTCTTGGTATTGTATGTGGATGACATACTAATAATAGGAAATGACATACCTTCCTTACAGTCTGTAAATACTTGGTTAAGAAAATGTTTTTCTATGAAAGACTTGGGTGAAACAACCTACATATTAGGAGTCAAGATCTATAGAGATAGATCAAGCTGACTTCTAGGACTAAGTCAAAATACATATATAGATAAAGTATTGAAAAGATTCAGTATGGAAAAATATAAAAGAGAATTCTTACCTATGAGACATGGTATTTCGCTCTCAAAGGAAATGTGTCCTTCAACACCTCAAGAGAGAGAACGCATGAGTAAGATTCCATATGCTTCGACCATTGGATCTATCATGTATGCCATGCTATGTACACGTCCGGATGTATCATATGCATTAAGTATGACAAGTCGATACCAATTTGATCCCGGTGAAGTTCATTGGGTTGTAGTAAAAAATATCCTTAAGTACTTAATAAGAAATAAGGATACATTCCTTATGTATAGAGGTGAGGAAGGGCTAAGAATAAAAGGTTATACTAACGCAAGCTTCCAAACTGATAATGATGATTCTCGATCGTAATCGTGTTTTGTGTTTTGCCTTAATGGAGGTGCTGTAAGCTGGAAAAGTTTAAAGCAAGATACAATAGCAGATTCTACAACAGAAGCCGAGTATATTGCAGCAAATGATGCTGCAAAAGAGGCTATTTGGATCAGAAAGTTCATATCTGAAGTAGGGGTCATGCCTAGCATATCAAATGCCATAGATCTACGTTGTGACAACAACAAAGCCATTGCACAAGCAAAAGAACCCATATCTCACCAGCGATCTAAACGCATACTTAGGCATTACCATCTCATTCGTGAAATCATTGATCGATGAGATGTAGAAATATGAAGAGTACCAACAAATGACAATATCGTCGATCCACTGACAAAGCCTCTGACACAGCAGAAGCATGAACGTCACACTAAGTCTCTTGGTATTAGATACATGAGTGATTAGTCTTAGTGCTAGTGGGAGATTGTTGGAATATGCCCAAAGACCAATCTTGAAATGGTTGTAAAAGACATATTTATTTTATCTTGTTTATTAATATAAAGTCATTGTTATTATTTCAGTCTTATTCTGTGTATCTATAAATAAACTAAATTATAATAAAGTCCTTAGAATAATATAGTTATTCTTGAATGTCCTTAGTCAAGAATTATTGTGGGCTTGGACAACAATAATGTATTACGACTAATATGTAGTTGATTGATGACAAAGTGTTGTATATAAAGGCATAAGGTCTAGCAGCCATTTATTCATGGTTTTTGAAAAACCTCTCTAATAATTAGAGAAGAGAAAATATTGTTCGTTTTATTCGGGTGGACTGCGTAGAGGTCGGAACACTATTGTGACGACTCAGATTCGATTTGGTTATTCTGAATTCCCTACGAATTTCTAGATTCCAGATTTATTAAGGTAATGTTTCATCCGTTATCACCTCGAATTCGTCCCTTGTACATGGATCACTGGTGGATTACACCAGATAATTTTTCTACTGCGCCATGGGGTGTATCGGCGTTTCCCAACATATTTGAATTGCAAGCCGTACTAATGCACTCCTAAGTGTATCGATACGAATAAGTTAAAAGAACTCAACGGCTAGTTTCTGAAGAACACGTACAGGTACGGCTACCAGCGTATCGATACGGTCAGCTCCAGAACTGTATTTATTGTGGGAAATAAAAGTCCCAATGGCTCCAATTTATCCCCAACAGTCTCCAATGACTAAGAACTCAATTGGGAGTATAAAAGGGACCTCCAAACATCTATAGAAGACTAATGATACTCAAGTCAACAATCACTTGATTAGAAAATTTATTAGTTCTCAAATTGTACATTCTTTTATAGACAAACACTTGTGAGCTCAATTGTCAATGTATGCTCAAATGTCTTAGGACTGGGTGAGTGCTTAAAGAGTGCAAACATCAACCTTGTAAGAGGGATTTTCAGTTTGCTTTTGTTTTTCTTTTGTAAAGAGGGTTTACTCAAGCTTTAGGATAGAAAGCTTTGAGTGTGTAAGGGTTGTCTCCTAAGCCTAGAAAAAAGGAAGAAATTCAAGAGTAAATTTGGTGAAATCCTTGGTGATGAGCTAAGGTAGTGGATGTAGGCTTTGGTTAGAAAGTCGAACCGCTCTAAATCTCGTGTCAAATTTTTCCAATTTTTGCTTCCACCACAAACACCCAAAAATCAATCTTCTCGACCACTTAGCAAGCAATTCGATTGAGGATATCAGACTCTACATTCTCTGTTTCTCGGGCCTCTTTCTCTTGAGAGCCTTGTGCGGTCACTTCTATCGCACTTGTCCATAACTCTACTGCTCTTGTCGATTTGAGCTTAAGTGCCTTGAATGTATCATGAACGATGTACTTAAGATGATATCTATAGCTAAATGAATGAAAACTTGGCCTATTGTAAGAAATAAATTCAAATTAAAAATTCACACATCATTTCCGCAATGTATACCCGATAATAGTTATTTTTATATAACAAATAATGATAAACAATGTGTAGTTTTTGTATATTATATAACATATTTATAATATAGATATGATCTAGTTATATAATGTTAAAATTTTTTTGACAAATCTTAATCTAATTCTAATCCTACCTAGAGAGGAGGGAATGAAACTCTAAGGAAATGAAGGGGTTGTTCCTAATGGGGCTAGAACTCATGACTTAAGGCAATACGAGAGAACAAATATGACCTAGTGTAAAACTTTTTAATTTCACTGAATTAGAATCATTTAATGAGTGTAATGAGAAAATTTTTAAAGGGAAAAAGAAAAGTTGGTAATCGCATCCATCGATTTACACTCATCCTACGATCATAAATCAGTGTAAAACCATTTAATTTTACATTTTATAAATAGATCCTAATCCTTATTTTCACTATGAACTAGTATCACATAGTATAAATACAAATATGTGATAAATATAAATTTTATAATAAAGACTAATTGTTATATATTTTAGGTTTGTTTTATAATTTAGGTTTAAAATCATTATTATCTATTCAACAATTTAATCTTAGCGACCGATAATAAATGACATTTTATAAAACTATAATGCAACTGATAATGAAGATTTTAGTATTAAGATTTAAGAGATACAAACATTCACTAATTGACATAGTGGTTGTAAATGTTTATCGTTTTCACTTTTGTGTGGGTACGAATTTCGACATTTACCTTGAGAAATATTACCGTAACATTACTTAATCAAAGAAATATAAGACAAAGAGATGAGAGAGAGATTTTTTGACAATCTTAAATCTAATCTTAATTCTATCTAAAGGATAAAGGAAGAAGGCTCTAAGCAAAGAGAAAATGTGTTTTTTGTGAGTCCAAAATCTATAACTTAAAATACAAGAGAATAAAAATAATTACATTGATTAAGCAGTTAAATGTACTTAATCAGATGAGATGGAGAAATTTGGGTGAATAAAATAATAACCAGACAAATAATTAGTAATTTTAGTCAGAGCTGACGTGTCAGGACCCAAGTGTTGGCAAATTATAAGTGACCAAATGAATAATGTTTGATTGAGTTAGGTACTGGTGGGACCCACCGGTGCAACCCAATTTTCTGTACATATCTGCAGTTGACGTGGCGAAGAGGAGAACGCGACGCCACCCTACCTTTGTCTCGCATAATTTATGACTTGTCGAGTATCTATTTAGGGATGACAACGAGACGTAACTTGGTAGATTTTTAGCCGTTCTGATCCAAACATTACAAATCTATAGTCGAATTCGATCTCTCTCATTTTTAGTAGTGTTTCACTCGTTCCAAAATCCGTTTCAAAAAAAAAAATTATGAAAATTTATCTTTAATTTGATTCGACCCGAATAAAATTAAATGTTTCAGTTTTTTTCCGCTTGATTTTAGATTTTCTTTCAAACCCAACAATATAAGCTTCCAAATTTTAAACAAAAGCAGTAGCAGATAGCAAATAAAAACCCTTCTTCATTCAACAATATGAGCACAGAGCACACATACAATCACAACTAAGGACTCGGCCAAAAATTTATTTAAGTAGTATTATTTTTTAACGATATTTAAGGAGATAATTATTTATAAAGATATATCGTTTTATTTATACAAAATGTGTCTTTTATATTTTTTATATATAAATTATATAGGAAAAATTTTAAAATTTTTTGGAGTGACAGACAGACACCTCAACATACATGTGGCTCTGTCCATGACTATAATAAAATCATATTCAATAAATGTTTCTTAAATAAAAAAACAAAAAAAATTGTAACAAAATTTTAAGAAGTTAAACTAAAAACAGAGCACTTCATTATTCCTTTTTAATAGTTTAACCATTAGTATATGACTCTTGACCGATAGATTTAGATCGAGCTTATAGAGATTCAATATGTAGGCGACCTCTCAGTTTACTTTTCTTTTTTATTTTAATTTAGTTTTCTCCATTCATAAAGTCATAATTTGAATATGATTTTATTTAAGGATTTAACGTCTTATTTTGCTATATCACTCGATTGTTGCAAAAACACTTTATTAGTCTTTAAACAACAAAAATCAAGAATAAAGATAAGCAAACATCAAAACAAAGCATAAAAGGACAGATTTTCGTAAATATTTAGTGGGTTTAAAAATGAAGATAAAATTTGAAAGAAAATTTACGACGAAGAAAAAATTTGACGAGGAAAAGGAAATAAAATACTTAATAATAATAATACGCGAGGCAAAAGAAATGAATAAAAAATTTGAATAAGAAATAAGGAAGAAAAGAGAGAGGAGACAAGGAAAAGAGGAGAATGATTGAGGAAAGCAAATGAGGAGAGAAAATTTTCAACCCTAAAATGAAAAATTAATATTTAATTTTATTAATTTTAACTGGTATAGTCCTAAAAAATAATAAATAAGATAATTTTGAGAAAAAAATATTAATTACAATAATTAAAAAAATAAAACTTTAATACACATGTTCGCATTTTTATTTTACAGAACTTAATTTTTAAATTCTTAATCCTAATACCCCAAACTCTTAACCTTAAACCTCAAGTTCTAAATATTAACTTTAAACCTTAAACTATAACAATAACTATAACTCTTAAAATTAAAAGGCTCGTGTAAACTTTAATTTACACTGCCCGAAGTTTTTTTCATTTTAAAACTATCAAAACTTATTCATCAAACCATCAAATTTGAGTATAATTGTCCCTCACTCACCTTGTAGGTTGGTCCCCAAAACGGGTTGAGAGATAATGAATATTTGCAAGGACGGTGACAAGCACCCAAAATGATAAATTTATATCTTAGTCCCTTTAGCGATTGATAGATTCTAAATTACTATACGGTAAACTTAGAATTTGGGTTCCAAAATTTATATTTTAATCCTCTTAAAAATGTAAAATTTTAAATTAATACACCTCAATAAATTTAATTCAACTTTGATTTTTTTTCTAACTTCATCCCTAAATATCTAAGTACGTATACATTATCAATTCACATCAAATTTAAATTCATTAGAAAAAACAATTAAAATATTATTTAAATAAAGGTAAGAAACACCATAATTCATTTAATTATGTACTTGGTAACAAATATGTCACTTTTATTTAGAAAATAACAATTTAATCATTCGATTAAAATTTTGCGACAAACATGTCACTTTTATGTTATAATTGAAATAGAAGATTTGATATAATAACAATTTTAGTCCCAAACTTATACATTCTATTAATTTTTCTTTAATTCGAAATAATTAAATAATTTAACAAATCATATTTAAAATTTTCATCAGTAAAATAACTGTATATATTAATATGTGAAGTTAAGGTCATAATAACTCTGTGTCAGTAGTTAATCAATAGTCTAGTAGTGAAGTAACTACGTCTATCGAGTTATCACATCTATCGATTATCGAGCTAAGGGACAATAACATGAAGCAAAACAAAGTGATCGGCATGTATGTCATGAAGGTGCAATATCAAAATTTTTAAATATGAATTACTATATTTTATTCGAATTATATCCAATTGATATAATATATAATTTTTTAAACTAAAAAGTATTATTACATAATGTCATGTTTTAATTTCAAGAGACAAATGATTTGTTTGTCATAAAATTATTACTACCTTTTAGGCTTAACCCTCAAATAGGTGCCCAAATTATACTATTTTTTTCAGTTAAGTGCCTAAACTATTTTTCGGGTCAAATTGGGACCTAAAGTTTCATTTCGTGACCCATTTAAGGTTCGCCGTTAATTTCTACTGTTAGAGGACACGGTTCATCTCCTAAAAATTCTAAAAATTATATTAAAAATAAATAAAATTACTTAATTTTTAGAAATTCTTTAAGTTTTACAGATTTCACAAAACAGCCCCAAATTTCAAAATCTCTAACTCACCAAAACCTAAATCCCAATTTGGGTCGATTCTACCGTCGATTGTCAGCCGCTGCCTACCACATCGATCGTTGGACCATCATGGCCATTTTCCCCACCATCTTGTCGTCGAAAATGGACCGACGCGGTGCAAACCGGAATTCAATCGACGAACAACGACCGGATAGGGATGGCAAAATTACCCGTCCCCGACCCGGTGTGCCCCGACCTGATCGGGTTTTTTCTTATGATTTTCGGGGATCGAGGCAGGGTAGGTATTTAAAAATGTAAAGTCGGGTCGGGGCGGGTTCGAGTATGATATGAAAATTCCCTTTCCCGCCTATTATTTTTTTATTATTTTTATTTATTTATATTATATTTATAAAAATACCACTATATATAAATACTTTTAGGAGTTTCAAGCTATTTTTTTAGTTTGTGTTTATCGTAAATTTTTGTTAGATATTGTTCGAATTTAACATATCTGATTCTAAAAGTCAATGGTCGAGTTTTATTTTTTTAATATTTATTTTTTCTTCATATGAGTAATTTAATTGGTTTTATTTTATTTTTATATAGTTTAAAGTCTGTGAAATTTATATTTTGTAAATATAATGGTCGTTCGATCGAATCTAACATTTATCGTCGACGAAAATTAATATATTTTTTTACATTTTCGGGTCGGGTTTATAAATCGGGGCGAGGCGGGTAAATTATTATTTTATTTCCGAGGCAGGGTCGGATTTTGGGATTAATATATCGGGGTGGGTTCGGGGTAGCCAAAAACCTGCCCCGCCCCGTTGCCATCCCTACGGCCGGAGGGACAGAGAATGACGTGTGGGTTGTTCAACGAGGGGAGGCGCTTCATTCTGTCGCCGGTAATGTGGCCAACACCAACAGGAGTGGTCGAATTTGGGGGTTTAGGGATTTGAGGAGTATTTTGGGAATATTTAAAAATCTCAAGATATATTTTTATTTATATTTTGTTTTATTAATTTTATTTATTTATAATATAATTTTTAAAATTTTGAAAAAAGGCATAGTTTGAGCACCTATTTGCCTATTAAGCATACCTTTTATTATTA